>JACEIK010005439.1:32382-77190 GCA_018107945.1 Datura stramonium | reverse complement strand
CTAGACTCCCACTATTTTCAGCTTGTGGTATGGTTTGAGCCCAAGGCTCCTCATGTTATGATTTCAGATTTATGTATGTATGTTATGAGTCATCTTCGTCTCTAGATGATGGTTCAGCTTCGTTGAAAGACGATGAAGAGCATATGCATGTTTTTGGGAGTAGTGTCTAGCACCAAGTAGGCTAAGGGTCCGTCAACCCTATGCCTCAGAATTACGCGCCAAGGTAGGTATGTTCAGATTATTTGGGACCTTCCTTGTGAGCTTCCCTTGACCCAAGGGGCCTTTAGCTTGATATCGATATCATGGTAGCTTCCTTAGCCCTGGCAAGGCTTTGGACAGCTCTACCCACTTGAGTGTAATAGTTGGGACCACGTAATCTCTATCACGGTAATGTCAGTTATATGATGAGTCTCCCATTGTTCCTCATGATTTCAGTTATACATGTTCATCAGTAAGATATTATGTTTTAGCAGGTTTGACCCAATGTTCAGTTTTAGTTATGGTCAACAGTTTTTAGCTTTGGGTTATTCGATTCAGTTATGATATTCATTTTTGTTTAAGTCATGTTTTCAGATAATAACATGCAAGCCCTTTTCTCAGAATCTTATGATTAAATGTTTTATGATATGCATGGTGTCTATTTTACTTACTTAGCGATTTTACTTCCCTGCATACTCGATATATTCCACGTACTGACCGCATATCCTATGCTGTATCATTTCATGATATAGGCTCAGACATGGAGGCCCAATCCTGCCGTTAGTTAGATCCTCATTGTTCGCATCCTCCAGTCGGAGTTGGTGAGTCCTCATCTTTCGAGGGCCCTTCTTATCAATTATATTCAGTATTTTCAGTCTCAGACTTTAGTGAGTTAGTTGGGGTCTTGTCGCATCAATTCGTCAGTAGTAGAGGCTTATCAGACATAGAATGTATTCAGCTTCAGACTTGTGTTATGTATTCAGATGTTAAGATGTTATGAGATTTTCAGACTTCCGCTATGTTATATGTTAGATTTTCGTATTTTAAAATGTTGAGCTTAGATGATATGTTCATGCCATGGGTCGACTTGGAGCCTCTCAGGGTTCTTTGTCTCGTGTCTCGATCTGAGCCTATGTTCGGGTCGTGACAATCATACACATGGGTCCTAAAAAAAATAAAATTCATGTCATACCACAACCATCCTTGCGCACATGATGAAGATTTTGGAAATGTAAACTCAAAAACGAAAAGAAGAGATGGTTTACTTGTAAGGATCACACCATCATACTAACTACTTCTTTAAATACTAATTATTATTAGTTAAACCTAAAGATGTGTAAATACTTGGCGACAAAAAGAACACTTCCACAAATTAAATCTTCAAACAAGAAGGAGAAATAGTTTCAAAGTTTCATTTCATATCCTTCATTCTTATTATTTGAAAAACTCATTAGGTTTCAACACATTTAAAGGGCAATGCTTTCAACATCAAAGCAAATAGTTATGGTCAAGATAGGAGTAGCAAGTATTTAAGTAGATTATATTGATGTTGGTTAGCCCTTTTATGTGAACACTTAACTATTTCGAATAAGAACTCGCGTGTGACATACTCAAGAAGTTAAAAAGAAAGAAACATAAACTTTAATGCCCAACAGGTATTCAAATTATGAAGAAATAATAATACTTATTATATCATATTTTGAGCATAGAGTTGGAATCATGATTGAGTAATTAACATAAACAAAACGCTTAAAAGATGTACATGACTAGCTTTTCAAAAATGAACAATGACAACTATTCATGCTACATTCTAAATTTTTTTTAAAAAAACAACAACAAAAAAAAACTCAACACCATTCCTTAAACTAGTTAGATCATGATTAAATGGCTAACATAAACAAGCTTTCAAGACAACTAATAAGGTGCATATGCTTAGTTCTTCAAGAAATGAGTAGTAATAATTTCTATCATCAACTTTAAAAAATCAGGTTAACTATTGCTATTCATATTAAGTGATTCAAACTTGCATAATACTTAGCCATATAAGTAACTACTCAATCAGGACAATCATTCTTAAAATAAATAACTTTATCAAATCAGACTTCATATTATCTCCAGAGTTGACAGCTACTGTCATATTCAGATGCTCAAACAAAATGTTATAACAATCTCAAGACAAACAACTATATGTACTTCAAGTTAGATTTTAAAGCGTCTATTTCATTATCATTTTTATTTCCTAGTTAAAGGTTAAACAAACTACCTAGAAATACATAACAAACAAGGTTACGTTAAACCATTACAAATCATTCCGCTGTTACCTTTACTCAAATGCACTACTAATATCAACTATGAACCACACTAAATCACCTAAATAATCGGAGAAACTGCAAACATAATAACCAATAGAGAATTGGAGTATTATTGAATATTGTGCAGTGATTGAAGCTTGTGAGTCATCGAGTCTTAAACTAGTTTCTATGACTCCAAAGTAGGTAATAAAGGAAAATGCAGAGGAAGGAAGTTGAACATAACACAAGATGAAAAATAATTTTGACAATGTGATTGTGGGTGTTGTTGTGTTGCTGCATTTTTTTTGGGTTTATTGCAATTCACTGCCTTTTTTGATTATTTTATTTTTCAGTGTTTTCTCCTTTTTTCTAGTGAGTTTTTTTTGTTTGTTATACCTTGAAATCCCTAAGATCAGACTGGTAGTTAAAACGGAGAAAATAGAATTTTCTGCACCAGGTCAAAGGACGAGTCGTCTAGTGACCCATCAGGATGACCATGAGTCGTTAAGTGACTCGTGGTGAGGAGTTTGAATTAGTTGAAAATTTTCATGTTTGGGGTGACCACGAGTCATGGTAAACCCCATGATCCGTTAGGTTACCCGTGGTCAAGGATGGTCGAAGGAAGAAGAGAAGCTGGGAGTGTTGGCGATGGGTCATCACCACGACTCATTGGGTGCACCATGAGTCGTGGTATCCCCCGTGGTGATCCCAGGTGATTTCTTGGCGGTGTAGAGGATGGGAGGTGACCATGAGTCATGGTCACTGGTAATGAATTGTTAAGTGCCTCTTAGTGACAATCTAGATGTAATTTCCAGTGGAGGCAACAGACGTCGACCACGAGTCGTTGCCAGGGACGATGACTCATCCAATCCCTCGTGGGACTGGCAGTCTGTTATTCCCTGCAAGTTCAGTAAGGGCTTTTCCATAATTCCTATATTCCAAAAGTCTAAACTACGTCATTTTAAGAAGGGTTAAGTTATTTTAAGCCCATCCTAATTCATGCATGCAAGTTTAGAAGTTTTAGAGGTTATCAAGGAAAGTTCTTCCAAGTTCTTCCTCAATTCTCTTTGGGCTATCAAGGAAATGTGAAAATCAGACCCTCTCAGGTATGTAAGGCTATGAATGGGTGAAATTGTCCACACTTATACCTAATTTCCTCTAAATTCATGATGTTCTAGTTGATGATTTCCATGAAATTTTTACCCAATGCATGAATTCCTAAGTTTATATCATGGGTATGATCTAAACATATTTTAAATGATGAATTATGATTAATGGGTAGATTTTACAATATTTTAAATTATAAATTATGTTTCAAGTTCTCAAAACTATGATTCCCATCCATGAATATTCATGAAAGTTGAGATTTATGAGATATATGTTCAAGTATGATGTGATGTTTATGAAGAAAGTATGATTTATAAATACCCATGTTTATGTTCATTTTTTCAAAGGAATCAAGTTTATTTCAAGCATGTTAAAGTATTGGACAAACCCATATGATCAAGTATGTTTTATGATTTCATGAATTAGCTTACCACATGGTTTCGGAGTCAAGACTCCTATTATTTTCATCTTGCGGTATGGTTTGAGCCAAGGGTCCTCATGTTATGATTTAAGATTATGCATGTATGTCATTATTTAGCTTCGTCACTAGACGACGGTCAGCTTCATTAAAAAATGATGGAGAGCATATGTATGTTTTTGGGAGTAGTGTCTAGCACCAAGTAGGCTAAGGGTCAGTCAACCTTATGCCTCAGAACTACGCACCAACGTAGGTACGATCAGATTATTTGTGACCTCCTTTGGAGCTTTCCCCTTCCCCCAAGGGGCCTTGAGCTTGATATCGATATCATGGTAGCGTCCTTAGTCCTGGCAAAGCTTTGGACGGCTCTGCCCTCTTGAGTATGATAGTCGGGATCACGTAATCTCTATCGTGGTAATGTCGGTTATATGACGAGTCTCCTATTGTTCCTCATGATTTCAGTTATGCATGTACATCACTTATGATATTACGTTTTCAACAGGTTTGACCCAATGTTCAAATTTACTTATGATTATCATTTTTTAGCTTTGGGTCATTCGATTCTATTATAATGTTCAGATCATGATTTCAGAAAATAGCTTGCAAGCCCTACTCTCAGAATCTTATCTTGATTATATTTTATTATATGCATGATTTCAATGATTTTAATTACTTAGTGGTTTTACTTACCTTGCATACTCGGTACATTCCACGTACTGATCGCATACTCTATGCTGCATTGTTTCATGATACATAATATGATATCCAGACTCAGTCCCGCCGCTAGTCAGACTTCCGGAGTTAGCACTTCTCAGTCTCAGTTGGTGAGTCATCATCTTGTGAGAGCCCTTTTTCATCAGTTGCATGTCGTATTTCAGTTTTCAGACTATAATGAGTTAGTTGGGGTCTTGTCCCATCAACTAGTTAGTGTTAGTGGCTTTTTTGGACATAGTTTGTATTTCAGCTTCAGACTCATGTATAAGTTCTGATGTTATATTCCGTTTAGACTTCCGCTATGTTATTCATGATGATATTTTGTATTGTTTATTGAGTTAGATGTATGTTTATGCCATGAGTTGACTTGAAGCCTCTCGGGGTTTCTCGTCCTGTGTCTCAATCCGGGCTTATGATCGGGTCGTGACATTGTCTTACTACTTTCTTCTTTTATAGGAGGAGATGGGGATTCCAAAAACAATAATAAAAAACTTAGAGGGATTCAAATTTGAATCTTTGATTGAATAATTGCGTGAGAAAAGTGAGAATAAATCTGAAACAAGTTTGACAAAAGGGGTGACTTACTTGCTCCAAATGGTCAACGAAATTTTGAGGTCTTTGGGGGAAGGGTTGAGGTCTTTGGGGGCCGTGGGGTTAGAAGATGTGTTTAAAAAGGGGGTGGGGGAGATGGGTCTGAAGGGGAGAGGGGAGAGGGGAGCTATCGAGATTTGGGGTTTATAAGGGTGGGGTGGTCTGGCGGAGGAGGGACGTTTAAAGCGGTGGTCGGTGATATTGTTGGTGGAGAGAGGGAGAGAGGGAAACGACGAGCGGGGGGTCCGTTGAGACAATGGATTAGGGATTGGCGGGAACTTTGATGGATTTAGCGGGTTTGGGCTGGCCAATTTATCTAGTCGTCTGATATTTTGATCAGACGGAGGTTAAGAATTAAAAAAGTAATTAAATATAAATAAATAAATAAATAATAATAATATATAAAATCTATTATATAATAAATATTATATATATATATATATGTATAAAGAATGGAGAAATCAAAGCCATTGATCAAAATGAGGGCTAGAATTAAAGGAAAAGAAGCAATAATTTATGTAGCTCACGTGGCACGCATGGATTGGCTAAGATATGATGGCATGAATTGAGGAAGTAAGGACTGATTGTAGCTCAAATTGTGGCTAGAATTTCAATTTAAAACAAAGCTAATTCATTTCAATTTTAACCACTTTCTTAACAAAATAACATTAATTGATAAAATATAAAATCAATTAAATTGTAAAATCATTTCATACTTGAAATATAAATAAAAATCGCGATGCATTATTAATCAATTCATTTAATTAATCTCTGACTTAAATAAAAACAAATATTTATTTACAAATATGGACATTTAGTATTTAAATTATAAAAACGAATTTTGTTTTTAAAAAATATAAAAAAACTAAAAAAAATAAAAAAAATAAAAAAAATAAAAAAAATAAAAAAAATAAAACACACACACATATATTATACACAAATGCACATATAAATTGACTCTTTTTAAAAAATATTTTTAAATGTTTAAAATCGTAAGAAATAACACACACACACACACACACACACACACACACTCACACACATATATATATATATATATATATATTTTCATCTTTTCCAATGAAAATATTAATTTTCTGAAAAAGCATAAATTTTGTAGGCATAAAGTGGCTAACTAAGTGTTTAACAAGATTTAAAGACCTCAAAATGTCATAAGAATGGAGGTGGAGCGCAATGATCCCGTTATACAAGAACAAGAGTGATATTCAATTGTAATAACTAAAGGGGCACGCCATTGCTGAGCCACACTATAAAATTTTTTGGGAGAGGGGTGTTGGAGATGAGGATAAGGAGGGATGTGTCTATCACTGTGGAATTAATTTGAATTCATGTCGGGGGTTCGACTATAAAACCATACACCTCGTAAGGAGACGGACGGCGTATAAGGGAGAGGAAGAGAGACTTACATATACTGCTCATTGACCTAAAAAAACTTATGACAAAGTCTTTAGGGGGGGTTCTATGGAGATGTTTGAAGGCTAAAGGTGTATATGTAACTTACATCAGGTCTATTAAGGACATGGATGATGGAGCCACGACATGAGTGAGGACAATGGGAGGAGACTCCTTCGACCACTTTTCGCCGTGATCGGGTTGCACCATGATCAACCCTTAGACTATTTCTATTTCCTTGGTGATTGATGAATTACCAACATATACACAAGAAAATGCATGGTGTATGCTATTTGCAGATGACATAGTTTTGATTAAAGAGACACTACAAAGTTAATGATAGGTTGGAGGTTTGGACGCATCGTGGAGTTTAAATATTTCTGCAAATTGAGCAAAACTAAGACAAAAGTAATACTTGGAAATGAAAATTCAAGCACGTAATTCATGGCAGATGTTGATGTAAAGATTGATACACAAGTCATCTTCAATAAAGGTAGTTTAAATATTTAGGTCAATAATCCAAAGAAATGCGGAGATTGACGATGATGTTATATATCATATTGAAGGTAGTGAATAAAATGGAGGTTCGCATATGGTGTTTGTGTGATAAAATGTGCCACCACACCTTAAAGGTATGTTTTATAAAGTGGTGGTCAGACCAACTATGTATTGAACATGGTGGTGCTGATAATATGTCCTTATCCCGAGGCGAGTGGTTCAGACTCGGTGCGAGCATCCCGGCGAGCGGATGGACTTGAGTGGCTCGAGTTCGAGGTGAGTATTCGGACGAATGATGAGTGATAAGGTACCACGTCGATATAGTATATGAATTTCTAGAGTTCCCCGCAGTCATGAAATGGAAGGTAAACATAAGACCCTCTGTATGTGTGTACATTGTGTGACATAGATGTATGCATAAACATTGGATTATACGAGACTGGTGGATGGTCCATGTGAGAGTAAGATGGTTTAGATATGAGAACTTGTGAGATAGGATTAATTACCTGTATGTTTCTATGTGCTTACAAGGTGTTGTATTAATTTTGCCTTGTTTATGTACTAAACCCGTAGTATTGATAATTGATTGTTGAGGATTACAGGTTGTTCGGTTGATTAACAATGTAAGACTTGGTGTATGAATACTCTTTTTTGGGTTAATAAACTTCGTAAACTATTGAAAATTAATGTTGTCAGTGATAGTCGAGCTACCGCCTTGAGCAGTACCGTTCAACGACACCATTTTCTTGGCTAAGTGAAATGTAGACCGTGATAGTGTCGTTGGTCGCCGCAACAGGGCTAGAGCAGTGTGCCAGCACTGTTCTAGAACCGGTTTCTGGCTAAATTATAAATAGTATGTTTGTTGTCCGATTCAATGTCAGGGGTGTTTGTTGTGGCCAGATTTATATTTATGTTAAGTAAGATCGGTATATGATGCCTAATAATATATAGTGGATGTACCGATGATACTCCCGCACTTCTTTTTATTGAGCTTGTAAACCTGCGATCGTAAGTTTTCTCACCCATCTCGAATTCTAGTTGACGTTGATATCTGATCCGACGTGTGAACGACTTTCATCCAAGCTACCAGATCCTCCTTTGCAGATGTCCTTATTTCCCTCGACATTGAATATTATTTTATTTTATTTCTTCCACTCTTCTTAGATACGTTTGCCAAAGTCCTAG
Source organism: Datura stramonium (assembly GCA_018107945.1). Lineage (NCBI taxonomy): Eukaryota > Viridiplantae > Streptophyta > Magnoliopsida > Solanales > Solanaceae > Datura > Datura stramonium. The sequence continues at coordinate 68,994 of JACEIK010005439.1, read as the reverse complement.
GTAAAAATGACTTTCGGGTTTTGTAGATGCATGTATAGTCCGTATATTTGTTGATTGATTTCCATTTAATTAAGACTTCCGCATTGTTGTTTCTGGAATTAGTTTTGGGTTGGGTTAAATGCGCGCATAAATGAAACGGGTTAGTTGGTAATGATAGTTCGCTCACTAGAGGATTAGTGTGGGTGTCAATCATGGCCATTTGGATCGTGACATTGTCATTGGGAGGTAGATCTACCACAAATGAGGATGACCACATTAGATGAGCACTACCAGCTCAATAAGCATGCCTAATGATGTGCAGGTAGGACCAAGCTATGAGAAGCCATTGGATGATGATGTCCCCATGTCCGAGCATATAGTCCACAATATAGAGAAGTATAATGATGACGAGGGGGAAAATTTTATGCTTGAGCATGATATGGAGAGGAGGACACTCGACTTGATCCGTCGTGATGATGAGGACGAAAGAGCCAATGATTAGACAGGGGAGTTCCCGATCATCACCCTTTACTATTTTATTTGAGCACCTAGGATAATGCAAATTTAAGTGTGAGGTGAAAAAGAAGAAACTTCTTATTTTGTCAGATCTTGATCATGCAGTAGTACTATGTAGTATTTTATTTATTTCTTTTTAGTAAATAATAATAGTAAGTAGTATAAATTTATCAGTATTGTATAGATTGCTATGTCTTGTTAGTAATCACTTAAACTCTTGATTTTTATTCTTGATTCTTTTCAAGGGAGTTTTTGAACCGTATGTAGGTATATATTTTTATTTTGAGTCATTAGATAGAGACTTTTCCCAGCCGATGGATGGATGACAAACTTTCTTGAGAAAAAAACTATAGATAGTAGGATTAGTGTAGAAACCTCGACACCATTCAAATGCTTGGTACTCAATCTAGGGTCACCATAAATAATGTTGGATAACTCTCGAAATGTTTTGCATAAAGATATAGGCTAACAGTTAAGCCACGCGGACTCTTCCACTTGACTCTAGACTTGGCTTAAAAATTAATTTCATTGAATTTGTATGTCTTCTAGCAGAGGATCCATGGGAAACTATTTTGAGTTGTTTGTGTGTCAAATGTGGTAAGGCTGTCACGCCCGAGCCTACACCCTGGACGTAACATTGTACTTGAAGCCGCAAGTGACTCCAAGTCAACCCCCCGGGTTCATCATACACTCAGCATCTCCGAGTAAACATGCACAATGGAACTTTTAAATAACGGATTTATCAGTTTAAGAAAAACGTAAAGACTGGAAGTAGAGAAAGAAATAATATATCTGAAATACAATTCTGAAAGACAAGTCCCACCCCGAAAGCCAACTACCGAGGAGTTGGCTGGGATAGGCCCCAGCTAACTCTAAGTCTATACAAACCATATCCAATGTATAATAAACAAGGCTCCTCAAATGATGAGGATCACACTGGATTCGCTGAAATGGAATGCTCTGAAACCGAAGTAACTATCTCGTGCTTCTAACCCGAGAATCGTAGCCGTATCATGAAATGATACAATATGAAAACATGCGCGCACCTTGAATGTACTAAGTAAGTGGGAGAAACATACTCAATAAAGTCTGAACCGAAATGACACGCCATGAACAACAAAACCGAACTAAACTACCGATATAATCTGAAATGGTCAAGATGACCCCGTTCCGAGGTCAAGGACATGCCCTAAGTCCGAAACACGATTCTCGTATACCGTACTCACCGAGCTACTTATTCTGGAGACTGACCGGATCGACTCCAGCGGGCAGTCTATAACCGACATTTAACCACGTGAGCTAGGACGCGGATGTATACACCCCACCGGTAGGACCCAATATACCCTTGCCAAGATATAAAGGCATGAATTGGTGATCACAAAACATCCGGGGCCACCAAAGGCAATACTATAACCTACGCCGGCAACGTCCTCGGGAACCCGGGTGCGCCGGGAAACCCTCGCTTCTGGTACAAATTTTACTCCCACCGGAAAACCTAAGCTGAACTACTAAGCTGATAGCTCGAAACTAGGCCCAAGACTAGTTAGAGATGAATAACTGCATGTACGCTGAGAGCCTTATCAGACCAGATTCTCGAACTAGGTTCTAAGACTAGTCGAGCCGCTATCTAGAAGCGCTATAACCGTCTGGCGAATAACCCACAATCAACTAGGGTCCTGGAGGCCAATGAGCTATAACTGGCTGAATGTCATGACCAGCCTAATGGACCAAATAACTGGAAATTCGGAATCTGAGTCTGAAAACCGGAGGCACCACCGACACCTCAAAAAATAAACTAGAGTCAAACCATAAGTTGATATTTTCCGAGAACACCGAGGTTTATAAAATTTGACCGAAGCTAGACTGATATGAGTCTGATTGAGACTAGACTGGATAGAGTTCTGTGTCTTAACCAACTAAATTACTAAGCAAATAATAGAGAATTCCTCATTTAACGTACTAAGGTTATTCTGATTCATTGGATATTTACCCAACATATACGAATAGCAATAAAAATTTAGGAATTCAACCCAAAGCATCCTTTCATTCAATAATTAGAGGGAATTTTAATAAGTAAAATCATTACTCAAAATTTAGGGCTCAAATTCACTTTTGTAATAATATTGACAATTTGATGAGGAGTCGATAAAGATTATATTAACAATAAGTATAAACATCGTTCTGAGGGAAATCAATGAAAATAAACATGAATGCTTCTCATACTCGAAAGCTCAGGGCTTAAAACTAATAGAAGAAATTGAGGAGGACTTTTGGGGACGCAAGGGAAGGACAACTTTGCTAAAACCTCACATACCGCTAAATTTCTGCGCATAAAGAAGCTTGAATGATCAAGGGCGACGAACCCAGACTTCGCTTGAGAGTTCTCAGAGGAGACTTCTGATGATTTCTTGAGAACTGAGAGTGGGAATGAGAATGGACCGCTTCCCACCAAAACGCCTTTGAAACCGTAGCCAAAACGACGAGTTTAGGCTTGGAAGGATAGGAAATTACTAAATAGCCCTTAGAGATTTGGTCGGGAAAAGCGTTAGGTGTTCCTAATGGGGTGACCTAACGACTGCTACTGTCCAACGAGTCGCGGTCCGCCCGCCAAGTTCACCGAAAATTTCTATCGACTCCTGAAGGGCACACGACGAGTCATAACTCGGAAACGATTCGCTGTGTCGTCTCGTCAGTGCACCGGTGCTAAGGTTGGGGAAAGGACTATAAATGAAGGACCAAGAGTCGCTTACCGATGATACCGTGTGACCTTCTCGTCAAGTACACCGTAAATTCTCAAATTTTGAACTCCGCCTTGAAGACTCGCGACTTGAATGTTGTAGGGCTTGGATAACGACTCGCAAATCGTCCGTTAGGAATACCCATAAATTCTTGCATCCCTCTCACGGTTGACTCGGGAATGAGTCGCTGAGTCCCCCTAACGACTCGTCAGTTGGTCGCTCTACAACATTCCTCAGAAAGTAAATCACCTACACTTTTCTCTCGACCCCTTTACAAGCTTGAATTCAACTCCCAGCAGGACACACTACACTTAATGTAATAAAGATTTTTATTCTTCAGATTTTTGATTTATGTCCCGGATATCGATTTTGAGCTTCCTAGGGTATTACAAGGGTTTAGTTGCATCCCATTCATTATATAGATATCTTAAACTTGCCGATGTGTCTACAAAGTAAAATAAATTGTGTAAGCATAGGAGATGACATAGATAATTCTTTGTAAAGCCATAACTTTAACTGTGATTTTTGCCAACTAGCGCATTATCCATTTCTTTGAAACCTATAACCATGTTCCTTTGATAACCGGTTAAATAGCCTTTTCCATTTGTTTAAGCTCAATAATATTTTATCCAAGATTTCCTAAAGCACTTTTAGAAATGAACATTTTAAAGAAAAGGGGAGGATTAAGTTAAACAAAGGGAGATGAGGCGGAAATTGAAGATAATAAGTTGAGGGTGCAGTTATAAGAAAATATATATTATGTTGTTACTAAAGGAGTAGAAATAGGAAGATAAACATATCTGATTGCTTGAAAATAGAAAAATATAAAAAAAAAATCGCCCTGCTAGTGGTGTATGAAAATTAAGAAGTGCTTAAATATTAATGGAGACATAAGGGGAAGTAAATTCAAAAGAGAAAAAGATGGAAAAAGAACGAAGTGAATCAAAATTTAGTGTGATGTCTTAAAAGTGCTTACGGAGGTTAGTCACTATTCTCAAATAATTTCAACCTATTCTTTTAACCAATATTACAACCTATGCATTTAATCTTAGTATTATTTGATCATTTTTGTTAGTGAAGTCTGACACTAAGGGAAGCTAATGGTATGTCATGTATGCATTTGAATTTTCTTGATTAGAGTGAGAAAAAATTCTTCCTATCTATATACCTTGGTAGCCACATCGCTATTACATCATATTGACTAGGGCATCTCTGTGAGCAGTGATGGCGCATGAATGATGATAAATTGGTGAACCAATTGATGTCTTCACTTGATAGCTTGATGTTGTTTGCCATGTATTGTACGAGAGCCGGTTCTAAAGGCTATGTTGTCTTGATAAAAGTGTCATTGTGTTGATAATTGATAATGTACTAGTTGACTGAGAGTGTATCTATGTTTGAAAATGTCTTGGTGACCTTGGAATGAGTAGATCTATTTTGGATTAGTAATATATGTTGCATAATTGTTTTGAGTATATACGAGTTTGTTTGAGGATGAACAAAGGCTAAAGTGTGGAGTAGCATGTTAGTATATTTATACGTCACTGCCATGTTTCACCCACATTTATGCCTTATTTGAGAGTAAAGAAGCTAAATACACCTAACTATTACTCATTATTGTGTTATTGACATAATGAAAGTGTTATGTCGACCTAGTAGGGAAAGTGTCCACAAAATTGACTAAATATGAAGGGAAGGATGTCCCTCATGGAGCAGAAGCTCAAAGCAAGCTCACACGTCACTTTAGGAGCTTGGTCGGGTGAGCAGCTGGGAAAAGAAAACAACTAGAAAATCAACTAAATATGGAAAATCAATATGCTCTTGAGAGTGAAGTCAAAGCGAGCAGCTATCTTATCATGGAGCTTGCCCGCGAGCAAAGGAGCAGGCTTTTCCGAATTATAAAAGTATGGAGTTTATGAGCACTCTTGCCAAGCAAAGCTCAAATGCCATTGTATGGCTTTGAAGCTCGCCCCGCGAGCTTAGGATGGGAGATCATCGGATTTTGGCTAAGTCTCAAGACTCAAGGTACACCTTTCCGAGTGAAGCCGAGCGAGGTTATGTTTCACATAATCTGGACTGCGGAGATGGTTTTAATGGCATGTTTAGTTGGAAGTGATGTGCGACAGAGAGGAACCTTGAGAAGTAAGGTCCCTTCCGCCATAGTCCCTCGGGTCCTGCTTAGAAGATAAAATTGGAATTTTAAAAAAAAATCCTTCAAATTCGATTTTAAGTGTTTTCTTTTTTTTTAATTAGTATAAAAAGGACTCTTAGTCATTTTAAACATCATCAATATTTGAAAAGCAGGAAAATAAGAGTAGAGCTTCTCAACCCCAAGGTTATTCTCTTTTCCATTTTTCTTATAATGTATTTGAACATGATTAAACATGTTAGTAATCTGAATACGAGACAAACGATTTTATTCGGGGTTATTTCAATGTGATTGTTGTGTATGAACTTTATTAGTTATGTATATTTTATCATTTAATTTGTTTAATTGATTTTGTACTTACTATCTTGCTGATTCACGACCACAGTGGGGTAAACTTATAGTTTATACCGTAACCTCAAAGAGGTGTTCCGGGATAAAATTAGGGTCAATTAAAGCAGGATCTTTCCGAGAGAAAGAATTTGCAGCCTAGATATCAATATACCTAGTTCTCCCTATGTAGTTCATAGACGTGATATAAATGTGTTCTTCTTATAATTATATCATAGAAATCTAGTTATGTGAATAGTCTGAGCAGATGGTTAGAAACCTGAAATAGTCATGACTATACTATTATCCCATAAATTAACATCTCGATAAATATTTGCATATTAACGAAAGTATTACCACAAGCATGAATGTCTTTATTTTTGTGGAGACACCACAAAAATTCTTGTTTTTATTAGTGACAGCATGGTCAGCTGCAAAAATTATCACTAGAAATCTCATATTTTGTAGTGGCATTGTCAAGTAGAGCTACCTATTGGAAGAGATTCAATTGATCCTTTTTATTGAAAATTATATAATTGGATAAATATGATAAAATAATTAAATATTATGAATAGTTCAATCACCTTGACACTAGAGAAACATTTAATGTAATAGTTAAGGTAATTAAGAATAATTTAGGTCGCATATTCAAATTCCGATGTTATATTTCTAGAAGCCACATTGATCGAAGGCTACATTCTTTGATAACCTTCATAATTTTTATTTTTGTTTAATGTCTCATTTTTAAAAACTAATAATATTATTTTTGTGTGTGTGCCTGCAATGCTAATAGTTGATGCAAAGATGAGATGCAAGTTGATGCTTCTTCTTGGAAATCGGTATTACCCAATTTACCTAAATTCAACATTGAATTCGACCAAATTAGTTAGGAACCTTATATAAGAATGAGTTGAGAATTTGGGACACAAATACAAAGATAATGTCTAAAGTAAATCAATATAATTGCCTAGAATATTACTGAATCAAGAAGGTGTGTGCGCTCTTATTTATGAAGGAATCTAAATTGCATAAGAGAATGCAACATGTGTAGTGTGAGTACGAGGATCAATGTGTTTCTCAATGTGTCTTCAGTAAGTATTATTGACTCCACCCATCAAAATAGTCGTGAGGGTTTGTCGATTATAATTCTCCATAGTTAGATAAACACCGAATAAGAATAAAATAACTAATTTGAGAACGTGACTCCATGGGGCTGCACAAAGTCATCCACACCTAAAGATATCAATCGTCCAACCAGCTTTGTCACGCCCGAGTCTACACCCTAGATGGGACACTCGCACTTGAATCCACAAGTGACCCTAAGTCAACCCATGGTCTATCACACACTTGGTACTCTGGAGTAAAGAAAATAGAGAGGAAGCTTTGAAATAATGACATAAAGCATTTATGAAAATAAAACCTAAAAAAATAAAGTTTTTAAGAACATCCGGTCTAGAATTAACTCTATGTCCTGGAAGCTTTCTAATTGATGAGTTGCTGACAAGTCCTCAGCTAACTCTAAATCTAGCTAAAAATAATGAACTAACTGAAAAGTAAGATAAGGCCATCGAAAGATGAGGAATCACACTTCAACCTGGCTGAGGAGTAGCGGATCATCCGTGGCGACTAATCAAAACTATATCATGAAACGACATGAAGATAAAGGTATGCGTCAGCATTTGAATGTACTGAGTAAGTGGGAGAAAACATAACTGAATATAATGTCATGAACTGATATGACATGAATGACCAGTAAGTAAAATTGAATTGGACCACTGAAGTAAAACTCAGTAGTCAAATTGACCCCCGTCTCGATGGTCAAGGCATGTCCTAAGTCCAGTACCTGTTGGAGATATCAACTAACCGAGCTAAACTCATAGAACTAGAGCTGAAATCCATTTTAATCTGAAACTGACTCGGAATGACTAGTGGGAGAGTCTATAACAGATATATAACCACTTGAGCCAGACACGAGTCCAATGTATACACCCCACCGGTAGGACCCAATATACCTTGCTAGGGTATAAAGACATGAACCGGGTGATCACAAAAATCAAATAATCAGTTGGCAATACCGTAACCTATGTTGGCAACGTTGTTATGGGAACTTCTTGGGTAAAGCTGGAACCCCAGCCCGCTCGGTGCTAAGTCCTACTCCCGTTGAAAACCTAAACCGAACTACTAGGCCGGAGCACCTCGAAACTAGGTCTAAGACTAATTCCGGAATACGTATCTGAAAGTACCTCGAGAGTCTTATCGGACCGCATTCTAACCGGGGTTCTAGACCGGTCCGAGCTGCTTATCTGGAAGCGCCATAATCGCCTAAGAACAAATTGTAAACTAAAGTGGGGTCCTAGGGCTATTAGATCTATGTATCTAAAATGTCATGACCGCCTAATGGACCAATAAACTAGACTTCGAGTCTCGATTCTGGTAACCGGGAGGTACCACCGACACCTTGGGAAAAAGATTGAAGTCAAACTGATCAGTTTACACTTTCTATATAGTTCTAAAGAGATTCTACATTCTAACTGAACGAAACTACTAAGCGCCTAATAGAGAATACAACGATTCCAACAACATGGGAATTTCAATATGCATGGAATTTCAAGAATTTAAAGGGACTCTATACAACAAGGGTAAAAATCATTCTCCTCAATGTAATATTCAATCGCATATATATATATATATATATATATATATATATATATATATATATATATAAGAATTACTAGGAAATTCAGCCCAAAACATACTTCGCAAGATAGACTAATTTAATACGTAATAATCTACTCGAAAATTTAGGGTCATAAATCATCTTGGCAAGAACAACAATTTACTTATGAATTGATGAAGATCATATGAATAATAAACATGGACACAACTCAATTGAAATTAATGAAACCAACATGAAAATCTCTTTACATTCAAAAATTTCGTATTAAACCGATAGAGAAATTATTATGATTGGGGGACACAAGGGAAGGACAATTCCCTTTGTTGAATTCCCACATACCAGCTGAAAATTTCGAAGAAGAAGCCTAAACTGATGCAATGAGAGTAAACCTAAGCCTGCTAGAGAGTTTCTTGAGAGACTTTCAGATTTCTTGAGAGTAAACGTGAGAATGAGCTGGAGGAACCGTCCAAACCTCTAATAAGTCTCAATTTAGGTCCAAAACGATAGTTTGTGAGTTTAGAAGAATAAGAAATTTACTAAATAACACTTAGGAAAATCAAGCTGGAAAACTGAAGGTGTGACCCTAACGGGTGACCTAATGGTCGTGGTGGCCGACCACGACCTCGTGGTCACCCCGTGAGCAATATCCTCGAGTCCTTAGCAAGTCACTCACGAGGGATACAATGAGTCATGGCAGGACTGAGCGTGACTGTGGTCACCAATCGTGAGCCTCACTGCCTCACTTCTGAAATGATCTTTTCCCGGAGTTCCTCCTGAAAGGGAAATCGACTTCAAGATAGACCTTATCCCATACTCAGCCCATCTCCATACCTTCTAGAGAATGGCTCCTGAATCTAAGGAGTTGAAGGAGCAACTAAAAGATCTTCTTAATAAGGGTTTAATCAGACCCAACATCTCCCTGGGTGCCCAATTCTATTCGTGCTAAAGAAAGACGGTACCTCGAATGTGCATTGATTACCTTCATTTGAACAAGGTCACGCTCAAGCATGTGTATCCCCTACCCAAAATTGATGACCTATTTGACCAACTTCGTGAGCCATCTAGTTCTCCAAAATAGATCTCTGGTCAGTAATACCAGCTAAGATCGTAGAGTGTGACATACTGAAAACAATCTCAGATTCGGTATGGTCACTTTGAGTTTGTGGTTATGTCCTTCGTACTAACAAATTTCCCCGCAACCCCTGGGTGGACCCGATGAATGTAGTGCCTCAAGCGCATTCGGATCTACTGTATTTATCAAGGAAATTCTGCATACCTAGAAATGAGAAGAGCATGCTAATCACCTGAGGATAGTGCTTTAGACACTTATAGACCGCCAGTTGTTTACCAAGTTTAGCAAGTGCGAATTCTAATTGAAGTTTGTGACTTTCATTGGTCATGTGGTCTCGGAAGCAGGGTATCTGTGTAGATCCTCAAAGATAGCAGCAGAGAAAGACTAGCCTAGACTCACCTCTCCAATAGAAATGAGAGAAGTTTCTTGGGCTTACGGTTATTACGTACGCTTTGTGGAAGGCTTTTCTCTATAGTATCTCCACCGACCGGCTAACCCGTAAGAAGGTGAAATCTAAAGGGTCAGATGCATGAGAAGAGTTTTCAGGAATTAAAAACTTGACTCACTACTCATTCCAATGTTGACATTACCCAAGGATCGATGGGTTTGTAGTGTATTGGGACGCTTCCAGAGTTGGACCTGGGTATGCTTATGATGCAAAGGGGAGCAAAAGGGGATAACCTATGCCTCCAAACAGCTCAAGGTTCATGAGAAGAATTATCCAACTCATGTCTTGGAGTTGGCAGCGGTAGTGTTTGCATTGAAAATATGGAGACATTAATTATATGTAATAACAAAGTGATATTTTCACCAATCACAAGAGCCTTCAAGATGTGTTCACCAAAAGGGACTGGAATCTTCGTCAGAAGGTTGTTAGAGCTCCTGAAGGATTATGACATGAGCATGCTATACACCCGGCAAAGACACTTGCGGTTGATGCCCTAAGCAGAGTGTCTATGGGTAGCGTGGCTCATGTTGAGGAAGGCAAAAGGGTTGGCGAAGGATATTCATGATCAGCTCTGCCAGGTGTAGTTGGTTGACTCATTTGAGGGTAGAGTGGTGATGCAAAGCGGGTCAGATTCCTTGGTTGTTGAAGCAAGTCTAAACAGGATGAAGATTCCATTCTACTTAAACTCAAGGAAGTGGTTCTCAGAAAGGAGGTTGAGGCTTTCTCCAAAGGGGGAGATGGTGTGCTATGTTATTAGGGCATTGATATACCGACGTCGGTGACTTGAGACAGCAGATATTGGATGAAGCACACAACTTGGAGATACTTCCATCCAATTGGTGCTACAAAGATGTACCACGATTTGCGGGATATAGTACTGGTGGAACGGCATGAAGCAGGAGACATCCCGACTCCGTAGTTAAGTGCTCGAACCTGCCAAAGAAGTCAAGGTAGAGCATCAAAGACCTTGAGGTATACTTCAAGATATCAGCATACCCACGGGAAGTAGAGAAGAAGTAAATATGGACTTTATTACGGGTCTACCAACTCATCGGCAACGTGATTCCATTTGATAGTATACGATGACTAAGTCTACACATTTGCTCCCAGCTAAAACCATGATTCAACTCGAGGACTATACAGACTGTACATCAGAGAGTTGGTCTGGCTTCATGGGTGCCATTATCCATCATCTCAGACAACGGTACCCAGTTCACTCCCACATTTCTCTAGAAGTCTTTTCGTAAGGGACTTGGTACCTGTGTCAAGCTCACTACACAACTTTCACCCACGTATTGCATGGGCAAGCTGAGGGACATTCTTAATTTTAGAAGAGGGCGTTGAGAGCATGCATGGTCGATTTCAAGGGAAGTTGGGATGACCACTTTACTCTTATCGAGTTTGCGTAGAACAACTTATACCATTCCAAGATCCATATGACCCTATTTGAGGCATTGTATGGTGGTATGCATCTCCTATTAGGTTTGCCTGAGGTTGGTGAAGCAACTATAATCGGGCCAAACACGGTTCATGAAGCTATTCAGAAGGTACCTCATCAGAGAAAGATTGAAAATAGCTCAAAGAGCCGTCAGAAATCTTATCATGTGAGAGGAGAAGAGAATTGGAATTTGTTGTGGATGGACTGGCTCATCTCAAAAATTTCAGCCATGAAAGGGGTGTGATGAGGTTCGGGAAGAAGGGAAAGCTCAGTCCGAGATATGTGGGACCCTACAGAATTCTATGGCGAATTGGCAAAGTAGCTTATGAACTGGAGTTACCGCCAAAGTTGGCGCCTCCTGCACCCAGATTCCATGTCACTCATTGAAGAAATGTATCGGGTGATCCAACTTCATATTGTGCCCTTGGACAACGTAGAAATAAATACAGTCTCTCATACGAGGAGATCCTAGTCCAGATCCTAACCATCAGTTCGCAAGATGAGGAACAAGGAAGTTGCTACTACAGAAGGTGGAGAAATCAAAGAATTTGAGGAGCCAGAGCTATGTGGGAGGCCGAAGCAGATATGATGGCCAGATACCCATATTTGTTCTCTTCCAGCTCAGTTCCAGTTTAAGGTACCAATTTTCTCCCTAGAACATCATTCAATTCGTGTATTCCAGTTTCTTCCATGTAAATGGACATGTTCATGATTAGTGAATTCAGTTCATACTTGTTATTTAGTTCAGAGATAGTCATTCCGCCAGTTTTTAGCTTTCTTGATCAGTATTTGTTTATAAAAGTTTCCATTCTATGCTTTCCTGTGTGTTTTCCAACATTCGAGGATGAGCGTTCCCAAGGGGGAGATATTGTAATACCTCGGAAACTCAAATACTAGACCTGAGACTTAAATCAGAGAAAACTGGAAAATCTGCATCAGGTCATAGAACGAGTCATTCTGTGACCCGTGGGGAATGACCACAATTTCGTTAAGTGACTCGTGGTGAGGCCTGGGTGTTTAGTTTGAAAAATTGATGTCTTGGTGACCACGGGTGTGACCACGAGTCATGGTCACTGACCATGAGTCGTGATATGACCCCACGGTCAAGGATAATTTGTAGCCGGGATATGTGAGGCAGTGTACCCAACGGGTCCTCACCACGACTCGTTTGGGATACCACGAGTCGTGGTTTCACCCTTGGGGACTCTATGGCTTTTTAGACAGTGTGGTCCACGAGAGGTGACCACGAGTCGCTGTCACCAACCATGACTCGTTAGGCCCCTCGTGGTGGCCTTCAGTGTACTCCATGCAGTGTAGTCCACGACTGTGACCACGAGTCGTGGTCACTAACCATGACCCGTTAGGTCACCTGTGAGGACTGACACTCAATTTTTTCCTGCGAATTTTCAAGGGTCTTTCAGTAATTTCCTACCCTCCTAATTTTAAACTACATCATTTTAGTCATAATTTCATACTTATTAGTGGGGTTAAACAGTTTCTTTCCTCATTACCCACTGAGACCTTCAGAAAACAGATCATAGAATTCTCTCAAGGACTCTCAGAGCAAGAACTAGGGCGGTCTACTTCTCCTCAAATTCTCAAGGAATTTTATCGGATTTCTTTATCAGGTATGTGAGAATTCAACAAGGGGATAGTTCTTCCCTTGTGTCCCCCAAAACACTTCTCTAGTTTCTCTATAAAATCCTAGCCCTGAGCTTTCGAATGTGAAGAGAATATATATTAGATTTCTTTGAATTCATATAGAATGATATCCATGATTATTTCAGATATGATTTCCATCAGTTCATGTTTAAATTGATGTTATTCTCGTAAAACTGAATTCTAGCCCTGTAGATTTTCGATTGTTAAGAAATTCTTGGTAATGCTTCGTTTAATCCATGTGGAATTAGTATGCTATATTAATTATGAATATTTTCCACCAGTTAGTGACAGTATTGATGCTTATCCATGTACTTTGGGTTTAGCCCTAGTCTTCGAGAGTAGAAAAGACTAGAACCTTGCTAAAGTGATTAACCTCAAAATTTTCCTGATTATATCAGTGTGGTGAATTTCCACATTATTCTATATGCTAAATTCTCAGTCAGATAAAGGATTTCCTAGCTTTAGTTAAAATGTGAGAATACACAGTGTCAGTCAGAAATGCCAACTGATCAGTTTGACTACAAAATTCCCCGAGGTGTCAGTATTACCTCCCAATTATCAAAATCAGATTCACAATTCAGTTTATTGGTCCACTAGGTGGTCATGACAACTTAAATATATAGCTCTGACTATACTTAGGACCCCAGTTCGTATTACAGTTTGTTCTTAGATGGTTACGACGTTTCTAGATAAGCAGCTCTGACCAGTATAGAACCCAGCTTCAGGATCTGGTCCGATAAGACTCTCAGGGTACTTCAGATGTGTATCCCTGCCTAGTATTGGGCCCCATCTTTGAGCTATCATCTTAGTATTCAATCTAGGATTATCCAGTGTGAGTAGGACTTAGCACTAAGTGGACCGGGGTTCCAGCGTACCCAAGTTTCCAAAACTATGTTGCCAGTGTAGGTTACAGTATTTATTAGCATGTTTGGCCCTAGACTTTTGTGATCACCCAGTTCATGCCTTTATACCCTGAAAAGGTATATTGGGTCCTACCGGTGGGGTGTATACATCGGACTCCACGTCTAGCTCACGCGGTTACTTGTCGGTTATAGACTCTCCTACTAGTCAGTTCAGTTCAGTCTCAGTTTAGTTCAATTCAGATAAGTATTCCATACTTAGAACATGCTTCGACCATCAGACAGGGTCTTCTAAACCACCTCAGTATTTCAGCAATTCAAATCAGTAGCGTTAGTTGGTCATTGCATGTCTTTCAGTTCAACATTTCTGCAGGATCTTAGTCTTAGCTTCATTAACCGACCGCTCATCGAAGACCTCAGCTTTACTAGTTGGTGAGTCCTCATCCTTCGAGGACGGACATTTATTCATTTCAGTTGCATTTTCATTTCCTTCTATTTAGATTTGGAGTTAGCTGGGGGCTTTGTCCCAGCAACTCATCAGTCATAGTGGCTTTCAGACTCAGATTGATATTTCAAACTTGTAGTGTTTTAATATTTTCAAACACTATGAATCATCTTTGTTTCTTTCATGAAATTACATTTTTGCTTTAAACTTCCGCTGTATGTATTTTTATATTACTCAGAATGCCAGTGTATGATAGACCAGGGATTGACTTGGGGTCACTTGTGACTTCAAGTATCGTGTTTCGTCCAGGGTGTAAACTCAGGACGTGATAGTATTATTGGAAGACTTGCAGTTATGCAAGTTTATTGAGGATTTCGTGTGGAATCGATATTACCTTTTCGATGAAAACTGCACAGATAGTTGCAAGGAGTTACCTAGATAGTTGATGGTGTATTGAAAATATATGAATAGATATGGGAAGCCTTTGGGAGATCAGTTGTTTTCTATAGATTTGACTTGAGAACAAAATTTCTAGAATAATGGATGAAGCATATTATTTGAAGATTTACATACAAGTAGATATCAGTTTCTAACTCAGTTGCTTCAGTTTGATGAAACAAAACTATCAAACCTGGAATTAGCGCAATCTGCCTTGGATATGGCCAGTTTTTTACATAAATACTTACAATTTGCTCAGAATAGGAAAAGGTCCTCTTATGGGAGAAGAGAATCATAATTCAGATGTGTGGTGTGTTGAAATGTGTTTTCTAAGGGTTCTTGGTGCTAATAACTGCTTTGGAAGATATGTAAGGAAGATTAGCTAGATTAGAGTATTTTACTAGTACAGTGTCGGCAATGAATTTCCTCATAGTAATCGGATTGTGGTGACTGTGATGCATGTTGATGAATCAATAACATTTGGAACTATGATTATGATCAAATCAGGTATTGTGTGCAGAGACGGTTCAAATATATGAAGTTGTTGTGAGAAGTTTTGATTTTGAATTAAGGAGATATAGTCTTATGGATAAAACAAAAGGAGATTTGACGGGTAGGATGAACTAGCAAAACTACTGATGTAATGTTTTTCTTGAGAGATCATGCATGAGGCCTACCATGTGTATTTACAGCTCCTGGACAGTTTTAGTACTTTGCCTTGCCCGTTCGAGGATGAACGAATGTTTAACTAGTGGATGATGTAACAACCCATATGGTTATTTTGTGATTTTTTAACCCGTTTCCCTAGGTTGAACCTTTTCGTATCCTTATTTTTTCATTTATGACTTGTGGATATGGATGACACAATTCCCGAGATAATCCATGAAGATTGGATGAGATTTTCAGTTTTTGAAGGTTTGAAGTTTGAGAGGTTTGACCAAAGTCAACATTTCAGTTTAACGAACTTGAATTTGGATTCTAAAAGCTCTGTTAGTTCCGGATGGTGATTTATGACTCATTTGGATGGTTTGCATGGATCCCGAGGTGCTCGGGAGTGATTTGAGCCTTTGGTTGGATTTATGATATTTAAGGAAGCTAAGTTTGACCACGGTCAACTTTTGATCAAACCGACCTCATATCGGTGATTTAATAATTCTAAAAGATCCGGAATGTGTTCTATGATTGAATTGCATATTTGGTTTGTGTCCAGAGGATTCCGGATGAGTTTCAGACACTCGAGTTGCAATCTAGTAGAATTTGAAGTTAAGAGTTGACCTCGGTCAAATAGTTAATGACCTCGGATTAAGGATTTGAAAGTTCCAACAGGTTTTTTGGTTACTTTGGACTTGTCCACAAAATTTGATTTAATTTCGATGAGTTTCGGGTGGATTTGAACGTTCTGTGTGTTTTAGCATGATATTAAGCACAACATGTGACAACTCAAAGGTTTGTTTTTAGTTCTAGAGATCGAAAAATTATTCCAAGTCCTCCAAATGTTTTAGCACGATTTATACGAGTGATCTAAAAAGTTTGGTGCAATTTTGATAAGTCAAGATCGTGTTTTTATCGCAAAAAATAAAATAATTCTTAAACAAGAAAAAATGATATCTGACTAGGAAAAAAAGCACTAAATGGAGTTTTGATTGAACTCATAGGTCTGTATAATTATTTGGAACTATAGGAAAAAGAATCATCCCATTTCGAGTTCGTATGATGAAGTTATGATCATTTTAGTAAAAATAAATATTGCTGGTGCAAAGACAAAAATTCAAGTCTGGTGCAGACTTTTCGTGACGAAATATGGGCTTTTAGTGACGAAACTGGTCTTTTAGTGACAAATTTCGCACCCTTTATATAGCTGGACAGAATTCCGATTTCATTATCCTTATTGCGATTTTGAGAGTTAGGAGACTCAGTTTTAGGTTATTTTTGATGCATTGGATTCTTTTGTGGGGTTAGTTTTTAACCTTAAAATCATTATCTTCCCGCTAAATAATTGATTATTCATTTTACTCCATGAAATTAGATAGAAAATTGAGGTTTTAGGCCTAGGGTTCTTGAAATTAAAAAATTCGTGATTTGGGGATCGAATAACGAGCCGTTTTAGCTGAAATTCGACGTATGAGTTTATTTCATTATGGATAAGCATAATTTGAAAGAAAATTTCAGATTTGGCTTCAGAGCTCAAGGTGACTTTTTGACCCAATTTTTCGAGCCAAAAATAAATATAGCAATATGGGTGTCATTGGATTCGTATTCTTATGGAGATTATATATTTGTACAGATTTTGATAATTTGAAGGAGTTACGGAGGGCAAATTCATAATTTGATGCTTGAGCTTCGGTTTGAGGCAAGTCGAGATTTCTTGATTCTTTGAGGTGTTAGTTTTCTATATATTAAATAAATTTAAGGATAATAGGCAATAAGAGGGTCCCGTATAAATGAGATGACAGAAATTTATACTAGGACCGATGTCAGGATATGGATAAATTTATACAAGATTGATATATGTATTGATGACATTCCACTACTTGTGGTATGATTGATTTACTAGGATATATGCACTACGTGATACTTGATTGTGACTTGAAGATCCTTGATTACAGGGGTTGGTTGATGAAATTGTGTTATTCATACATACTCATACCACTCTTGTTGTTGTATGATGATTATTGACTAATAGTGTCCATTGAGTTATTTTCTGAAAATTCATATTCTTGTGATGCCGATGAAAAATTATTCCTGCGTGTGTTATTATCGATGAAAAATGGTTCTGAAATGTATTATTGCCGATGGAAAATGGTTCCAGCGTGTGTTATTGTCGATGGTAAATGGTTCCGATGTGTTATTACCGATGAGAAATGGTTTCGGCGTGTGTGATTGCCGATGGAAAATAGTTCTGGAAGGTATATGGACTTCATGAATCCCCCATGGGTCCCAACTATCCAACAGAGGAAGTCGATATATACTGATTCTTGGACAGTGCATTGCATTACATTTCATCTTCATTGCATTTCATATTGAGTTAAGTGTTGAAGTGTCGAGATGGTTGTGATATTAATTTGACTCATTGTATTTGAGACTCATTAAGATATAATCAGTAGTGTAGCTGATGTGGTGACTATATTGAGGTATATTGTGATATCATCAGTGGTGTAACTGACTTTGAATAATATATATTTTATTTACTTCTTGGTTAAATATTCAATCCATAAACTCGTGTTTGGGTGAGTTATTATTATTGTATATTTACAACTATTGAAAAAGAATTGTTAGGATTATATCTTGTCATCACTTCTAGAAAGGGTCAGTTATCAAAGCTTGTGGAGTACACGTGTTTCCCGCACTCACCCTATACTTGCTGCACCTTTTCGTGTGCAAGGACTGAATCAAGTGCTAATGGTACTTGAGTTGCTACGCGGTTCGAGATATATTGCGGTTAGAGTTCAGGTGAGATGCTTTCTCTTAGGCAGTACTGAATTATAGAGACTCCTTATTTTATTTCGCATCTTATTTTTTCTAGATGGTGACTTTAGTTTTCAGAGTTGTTTGATACTCGTAGATGTTCTTGTGCTAGTGTCACCAAATATTGGAATTGTTTTGATTTTAGACTCGTTTATTCCGCACCTATAGAAGTTAGTTGCTTATTTTTTATTACTTCCGCAATTCGTATATTATTAAATGTTTAACAAAGGAACAGGGTTCTCCTACGAGGATGGTGAGTGCCCTCATGGCTCAATGCGATTTTGGGTCGTGACAGCATGTTTTGTACTTTCCTATTCTTATGAACTCTTATGCATTTTATTAGTCCATTTTTATTTACCTTGCATACTTAATACATTCTAATTACTGACCGCATACTCTATGCTGTATCGTTTCATGATACAGGCTTAGACGTCCAGGGTCAATCTCTCTGTTAGTCGGTCATTAGAGTTCAGTTCAATCAGCTGTTGGTGTGTCCTCATCCTTCAAGGACCTTCAATTTGTTTTATTATTGCAATTTCAGTTTAAAACTTGTAGTGAGCTAGTTGGGGTGTTGTCCCATCAACTCATCAGTATGTTAGAGGCTTTTCAAATATAGTAATGTATTTCCGTGGTTCAAAAGTTTAATATTCAGACTTCCACTATTTTAGAATTAATTTCTTTCTACCTTGATTATGTTGAGTTAGTTATCATGTTCATGTCATAGGTCGCCTTGAAACCATTTATGGTTCTAGGTCCTCTGTCTCGATCCCGGCCTATATTCGAATCGTGACACTTCACCACAAAATAAAATCATAGGAGAATGGTCTAATCCTTTTTTGGTTAGATATTTTACTTCAGTTTGAAAAAAAATGTGTTATGAAATGAAAGATCAATCAGAATCCTATTTAATCATTTAAAGATACAATCTTCAGCAGCCTTTCCATTCTACTAGGTATATAAGCTCCCTTTGAAGTCCATGTCACATAATTTACTAAAATTCGCACGAAAAGAAAAGTTCTCACATTCAGATAGTTTCACAAATAAGCTACCTAATTTCTCATTTTCTAACAAAATGACATTAAAATCACCCCTATCATGCAAGGCAGCTTCATGTCTCTTGCAAGATAGTAAATATTATCCCATAATTCTAATCTCTCCTCTGCATTATACTTCGCATACACAAAAATAAAGACCATCTCCTTGCTAAATTCTTGATGCTTGATCCTCAAAGTGATTTGTTGATTTGTATCGGGGAGGACTTTCCATTGAACTGTTGCCTCTATGAAAATTCATAGTTAATCAAAGTTGTCTATGTAACGATCCTCCTTTTATATATTTGAATGTATTTGTTTATGAAAATTCATAAGCAATCAAAGTTGTCTATGTAACGATCCTCCTTTTATATTTGAATGTATTTGTTTATATCTTTTTTAAATTCGCTATATTTTATAAAACATTGCTATGTTTGATAAATAAATAAAATATCCATATATTTAGTAATATATGATCTTATTTAGATATGCGGTGTGATTTTTTCTAATATTAATGTGTACTTTTTCATGGCATGGACTTCGAATATTAATGTGCATTTTTCCATGGTTATCTATTGTATTTAAGTCAAGCATTGTAAGAATTATGAAAATTGTTAGTTTAAGATCAGGGATTGCAAGCAGTACGAGGTGGTACAATTGCAGGATTGACTCAAAAAAATTGGGGGCCTAAAGTCAAATTTCAAAGAGAGACCCTTATCTTCTTCTTCTTCTTCTTCTTCTTCTTTTTATCAAGTCTTTTTATTTGATTGAGTATTTCAATTAGATAATTATTTTCTACTTGTATTATTTTTCTTAATACTTTTAATTCAAAAAATAAATCTAAACCATTAATATCAAAATAACTATCATATGTTAAAGAATGTTCAAGGTTAAAGACAATGCTTTTTCAAAATAGTTATATATGTCACATTAGAGGCTTCATGGATTAGTCTGTCTAGTATGTTCTCATGTTATATTTTCCTTTTTGACCTCAGTATCACTTATGTGCTCTAGTGGTATTTCTATGAAAAAGGTTTAAATTTTCTTATGCATAATGACTTTTACTCTTTTAAACATTGAGTTATTCATATCCCACCCATGTCAGATAAATGCTCTATATTTCATGCCATGTCATGAGATTCGCTTGGGTCAGCAATGATATCGGGTGCCAGCCACATCTAGGCCTTAAGTTGGGTGTGACATAAATAACTCCAAAATAAAAAATTCAACTAGTATAAACAAAAATCAACATTCAACCATCATGCATGTGCCAAAATCCTAGAACTATTAATTTTAGCTACTCATAATTCTCATTAGCATCCGAGAATTCATGAGTTCACAAGAAATAATTGCACAAAAAATAAACAAATAATCCGAAAGTAAATCTTTCTCGGCCCTAGCTTAGACTTCAAAAAATGTCCATCCCCCTTTAAAATTTGATTAAGGGTCATATTTATAGACCCTAGGAAATCTTTGACTTTTAAAAATCAAATTCAAAATGAATCAGGAAAGCTAAGGATTTGCCTCACCCTTGCTATGCAAGATATGGCGGAATAGGAAAAAAAAATTTGTTAACCTATTTTTTTATGCCACCCCCTTCATGGAAACTATTGGTGGCTTACGTCACCCTTGCGACACAAGGGATGGCACAACAGCTAGTTCAGTTCGTTATGTTTCGTTTCTTCCGTGATGCTTTGCAATATTGCTTCTTTCTTGATCATATTTGGTTGTTTCTTGCTTATTTTTCACTCGTTTATCATCCAAGTCTCTCTAAACACACCTAAACATCAAAATGTAGCATTATAAACATAATATATAGATTTGATACTCAAAAAGAAAATAAAGTATTAAAATACAAGGTCAATTATGACTAAAATATGTGTATTTTGACCTCTCATCAACACCCCACACTTGACTCTTGCTCATCCTCGAGAAAATATTGAAGATATATATCTTATCTCTAGTTAAACAATAGAAATTGAATATGTATGTTCAGTCTAAGACTATTATGACCATATTGAAATTACAAGTTTCCATCTCAACTTGCATCACTATTGAAAATACGCTCGCAAACAATCCTTAAGATGACTTAACCTCAAGAACTGACTCAAGATCTATGAATGTCATATAACACATATATGTCACCTAATTAATAGATTAAATACTTCACTTATCTTTTGTCAACCATGTTCCCTCATCGAGAAGGAGAGTCCCCCACATCCGCTCACAGAAATATGAGAGAATCACATATATATGGGCGTATAAATCAAGTAATTCATGCTCACCCTTACAAAAAAATTCTCATGTAATATATGATGAACCATAGGCTTGTCCTTAGTATAAATACATTACTAATATAGGAATGCTAAACTGAGGATCAAATAGGACTTAAATGGTTGCAATGCAGGCTAATAGACAGGTAAGAATTATTTGGCTAGAATTGTGATTATCCTTCCTAAGCACTTTAATATTTCACACACTTTTTTAATTTTACTAAGCACAATTTTAAACTTGCCAACCCTTCCATCCTCTCCGCTTATCTACTACTATTTATTATTTTTTCATCACTTTAAGGATATACTTATATGTTACTTTGCAAGGACCGGTCAATTTTTTTTATTATTGTTCTTTCTTCTTTTTCCGCTCCCTATCAGTAACATATATTTTTTCAACACTTGCACCCCTAATCTTTTTCTTCAAATGTCCACCCTAAACTTTCCCTTTTCTCACTCTTACTCCTTTCAAAATATTCAATTTTTTCCTTTTAAAGTGCTTTAGGAATTTTTGAATTAAATTAAAGGCCAATTAGAACAAAAGGATTTAGCTTTAGTCATGGTTACCAAAAGAATAGGCTAAAAGCTCAACAGGAATTACTAAGGATAATACATGAGGATAGGTAAATAGCAAGATAAAAATATGGCTAATCAAAGAAACTCCTTTATCATCTCCTAGATTCAACACTTTTTGCTTAGCATAGACATCGGACAAGTTCTAAACATAAACATGAAAGTATGGTATATCACAAAATTTTTCTCTCACATACATGACACATATTCGACTCAAGATGGTTTCCTATAGACCCTCAATTAAGCAAACAACAACAAGGGTTCAATATCAAGCTAATACAATCATAGAAAAGTTAAGAAAATGAGCACATGTGTCTCAAAAGAGGTCATTCACTTTTTCATAGTATGTTTTTAATTTTAAAACCAATGCTTGCATCATTTGATTAAATTAACATATAACCTGAGCATCTAGCATTCAAATGGCTCTAAGGTTCAATTTTCCTACCTAGTTCCTAATGACTAATTTTTCTCAAAACGGTCGTCAATCATCCATCATCATAAAAAGTCATTTCTTCTCCTAAAAAAATTAAATACTGCTCCTAAAAATTTAAAAAAATTACCTGGTTTAAAAGTTTTCCCTCAGAAAGGAACCGAGGTCATAAGAAAAAAAAGAGGTGAATGAGACATGCTATTTATGAAAATTTAAAAAAAACAGGATAACCTTTTTTTTACAAAACAAATTATGTGGTGTACTCATCCTTATCCTCCAAATATCAGAAGATATATCCACCCCACATTTAAAGTCATCCTCTATCCTTGGAACATCTACAATAAAAATTAAGAATATGAGTGAGAAATACTCCTCGAGATCCTCTAGGGCCTAGCTAGCAATATATTTTCTAAATTTTCATTTAGGGTCTCATAACTCTCCCACCTAATCTCGAAACATGCTCCTTAGCTTCAACTTTGAATAATCAGACTTTTTTTCTAATTTACACAAAACAAACACACAAA
Source organism: Datura stramonium (assembly GCA_018107945.1). Lineage (NCBI taxonomy): Eukaryota > Viridiplantae > Streptophyta > Magnoliopsida > Solanales > Solanaceae > Datura > Datura stramonium. The sequence goes on along the minus strand of JACEIK010005439.1, from coordinate 45,949 downwards.
AAACGTGACTCTATAAAAAAAATAAAAAGTTTAAGAAGATACACTATTACAAATTGGGTTGCCTCATGATAAACATCTGATTTAACGTCGTGGCACGACGCATTTCTCACATCAAGACTTTCTCATCTTCTTCCTCCTCCTATGATTCACTCTATAAAAAATAAAAAGTTTAAGAAGATACACTATTACAAATTGGGTTGCCTCATGATAAACATCTGATTTAACGCCGTGGCACGACACATTTCTCACATCAAGACTTTCTCATCTTCTTCCTCCTCCTATGATTCACTTTCTCTTTCTTCTTTATATCCAGAGGTTCATTGCTTTTAACTATTATGCGCTTTCTTTCCACTTTACTCTTATTCATTTCAATTTCGACCACTCAACCACTTACTCAGGCCTCTTCAACTATTTGGGAAAGTTTTCCTTTCTTATCCTCATACAATAAGGCAATAACGGACATTGCGGGTTCACTCTCTTCTGCATTTACTTTGGACCACCACTTTTATCATGCATAAATCTTTGTAGTGTGAGGGGTTAGAGAGTGCTTTGTACATGTTAAACGTGATCTCTTCATCATGCACCCACATCTTCAGTTTGCCTGTTCTAATGTCAATGATGGCTCCACCAGTGGCTAAGAATGAATCCCCAAATATGACTTGCACCCTATCATTTGCTTTAAAATCAAGAATGATAAAATCAGCAGGAATCACAAACTTACCCACTATGATGAGCATATCCTCAATAATGTCGTTTGGATGAGATCAATCAACCAGTTACAGAGTGATAGTGGTGGGCTATAGTTCTCCCAAATCGAGTGTCTTGAACACATATAAGGACAACATATTTATATTTTCCCCCAAGTCACATAGAACGTGCCCACCATCACTTTCACCAATTTGAATGGAGAGGATGAAACTCCTAGGGTCTTTAAGCTTTTGAGAAAGCTTACTCAGTACCCTCGAACTGCACTATTTAGTAAGTGTAACTATCTCAAATTTTGTTAGCCGCCACTTGAAATGCTATGACATCCATAAGATATTTAGCATACTTTTGCATCTCCTTCAAGGCATCAATACGGGAAATATTTATATACAGTTCCTTGAAGATGTGAAGGAACTTCTTGAAATTGGCATCATCCCTATTCTTCTATAGTCTCTGCAGAAATGGTGGTAAGGGTTTCTCAATCATAATTTTAGGATGGTCAACAACCTTTTCCTCAATTTTACCTTCCTGTGTTGGCTCTAGTCATAGCTTGATAGAAGGATGAGTGTTTGTAGAAATGGATGTAGAGGCATACTCTCCTTCCAGATGACTGTTTTCCTTCTCTCTAGCTCTACTTCAAGTAACTGTGTACCTTCCGTTTGCACTTTATGTTGAGGTGGAGCTACACTAACTCCTTTCCATGGGGATGGATTGTACATTATCAAAAGGGACTCCGTGTTTCTAGATGAGAACTTGTCCTATGAGAAGGAGCTGATGGTGATATTGGCTAGGGAGGTCTGTAAGCTGAGATCATAAGAGATTGCGACAATACTAGATTTAGTGGAAGAATCGTCCCATAGAGGAAGCCACTTGGGAAATCGAGGCCGATATGCGAGTCAAATGTCCTTAATTTTGTTCGTATAATCTGATGCGTTCTATTTCTTGCCTTGTAGACCGTTCGCGGATGAACGGTGTTTTAATTGGTATTTGATATAGCAGCTCGTATGTCATTACAAGGGAAAATAAACCTAGAACACTCTAACGGGCTAGACTGTGGATAGAAGAAGTGTTGTGGAGTGAGATACTGAAAGTAGTTGATTTTGGAGAGCTACTAATTTCAGGGACCGTAGCAGCGGTAGAATTTCTACAGCAGCGAGACCGTGGGGATGGTTAGAGTTTCTCCATAACAGACCAAGAAAATATCTATTGTAGTGGCTTTCTGACCGCCACAGCGGGTCCGCTACAGCGGAAAGGTGACCACCGCAGTGAACGATGGGATCCATAAAGTGGCTTTAAGTGATATTTCTAGGGTTATACGCCATTATTTTCATAACATGAAACATCAAGGGCTGAAGGCAATTTTCTCCCCTAGAGAATTTGAATTTCTTTCTCAAGGTAAGTTTCTTGAATTCCTACCCCTAAGATTGATTATGTAACACCTAGGATTCAAGGAGAACCTCTAATGGTGATTTTATAGAAAAGAAAATCCTAGGTTGAGAGAACTAGGACTAAATCATAGGGAACTAATGGAGTGGTTTGATTATGAGTGTAAAGGGGGTAATGATCATTCCCCAAGTTATAGTTGTTAAAAAATGTGGTTTATGCGGGAATTGAAACCTAGAACTAGGTGAAATTGGGATTTTACTCTTAAAATTTCCATGAAGGAATGGTTTGAGTTTCTAAGACCCTTGTGTGGGTGGCAGGATACTAAATTTTTTCATGTTCTTGTTTAAACTTTGCGTGTTCAGAAGCACTAAGGAAGGGCAAGGCTCCAGCAGAGTGATTTTCATTCGAACCCTCCCAGTTTGAGGTAGGTTATTGTTTAGAGGAGTTAGACTTTACATAATGATATGTATGTTTGTGAATGATAACGTGTTGCTCGGTCTATGGACATTATCTGTGATTATGATTTCCTTGTTAAAAAAATCAACTATTGAAATAAATTTGATATGTTATGGCCACCGAACTGGTATGGAATTGTGTTGAACTATTAATTTGTTCTTGTATTGTCATGGAATGAATGATGAACCGTTGAAATATATAAGTGGGAGAGATAGTTTTGATCTCCTGAATGTCATAATGACAAACTTGGCTATGATATCACTACCGTGAGAATGGCTAAGGATAGTAAGAATATCCCGAGATGAGAGGCTCGTGCCCGAGGGGAGCTTCCGGGCGAGCAATATTAATTGAGTGTCTCATGTATAAGGGGAGAATCTGGATGAGCATATGAATGGGAGGAGGTATTACGCCAGTAGAGTACATGAATTTCAAGAGTCCCCTGCAGGTCATGACTGGAAGGGTAGAAATAAGATTCTTTAGCATGTGTGTACACTGAGGCTTAGCGTTGGAGTATTCACAGTGATATGACAGAGGCGTGTGCCCGGCATTCACTATTTGTGCTATTTCATGGTGTGTTATAATGATGTGTAGAAGTGGAAAATGCTAATTAGCTTTACTGATGTTTGAAAGCATGTGTGTAATTTGAATGTGGAAAAGTTGCAAGGTCTTGACGTTTTATAGAGGTGAATGAAAGTTAGAAATTGTGTTGTGCTATCATTGTTATAATTACTATATTGTATGTTATTATGCAGCGTTTCATGTGTTGTATCATAGTAACTGTTATGTTTTTGTAAGAATAAGATGATATGTGATGTTGTGAATAGTTGGTGAAATGACTAAGTGCAGCTAAGTCGAGTTACTACCCAAGACAGTACTGCTACAGCGGGACATGTTCCGCTACAGTGGTCAAGTGACCGCTGCAGTGAAGAGCCTAATCCAGCGAGCAGGTCGATTGCATCTGAGTAGAATTGAATTTCTTTGAACGTGTAATGTGTATTTGAATATTGTTTTAGAATGGTTACATGTTTTTGTTCACATTCTTATATGTCATTATGTAAGGTCGGCCGATGATGCCTACCCGTACTATGTCTCGTACTGATGCTACTCCTGCACTTCTTTTCTGAATGCAGAATTTGTTCCAGGAAGCTCTCTTACCCTCACCTCTAGAGTATCAGTAGTTTCATTTTGAAAGGTGAGCGCTCGCAAGATGGGCAGTCCTACTCCTCCGTGGAAGATGTCTCTCTTCCAGACATTATAGTTTCCTTTATTTTCAAGGCTTATCACTCTTAGATATGTATTTATATGTCTGGTGCAATGACAATCAGATATTGTGAATGTTAATTTAACATTCTTTTTTATCGTTTTGAATGTTTCATTTAATTATGAGAGTGTTATTTCCCTTCTTAATGCTTGACATAGGGGTAATTGTGGAAAAGGTGCATCGAGGGTTAGTATGGGTACCAATCATGGTCATTTAGGTCATGACAAAGTTGGTATCAGAGCCCTAGGTTTTTTGATCTCATTGCATTAAGACGGGTCTAGTAGAGTCTCACAAATCGGTGCGAAGACGTCCGTAACTTATCTTTGAGAGGTTGTAGGACTTTAGGAAAATTCCCTTCTTCTTTCTTTTAGTGTGATTACTTGATTCCAATTGGTTTCTGGTGATCCAATTTGGTATCTAACAACTCTTCTTTATTTCTCTCACAAATGGTGAGAACATGTGCAGATAGGAATAGAGAAGCACCTGAGCCAATAGCAGCCATAATTCGCGGCAGAGGACGAGGCCAAAGAAGCTGGCGAAGGCCTACCTCTACCAAAGGAGGGACCTGTGCTCCTGCTCCAGTATGGGAGAGGTCAGCATCTCTGGTACCTTTCGCAGTTCAGAAAAGGGTGGTTGTAGAGATGGAAGTTCCGCCGCAAAGAGAGGCTCCTGCCGTTCCAGCAACCTCCGAGGTTTTGGCTCAGGTTCTTAACCTTTTGAGTAGCCTCATGGGTAATTGGGCAGTGCCAGCGACTCTTGCAGGACAGCAATCAGGGATACAATATGCAGCTACTGTGGCTCCTTGCATTGATGACATGCCTGAGGTTGTTATGTTTTTGAGGCTAGTGGTTGGGCCTGTGATGATAGAGAAGGAGGATGACTTGTTCTGGAGGTTCACCAAGATGAAGCCTCCCACTTTTTATGGTACCGAGGCAAAGGACGCTTATGAGTTTATTATAGATTGTCATGAGAGGCTCCATAAGATGGGGACGGTGGAGAAGTACGGCATGGAGTTTGTCACCTTCCAATTAATGGGCGACGCTAAGCTCTGGTGGAGGGCTTATGTGGAGTGCAGACCAACAAGGTCACCACCGTTGACCTGGACCCAATATGACTCCATATTTCTAGAGAAGTATGTACCCCGTACCTTGAGAGATAAGAGGTAGGATGAGTTCACCACCATCGAGCAGGGAAGCTCTTCTGTTGTAGCCTACGAGGCTCGGTTCCATTCACTATCCAGGTATGCTCTACCCTTACTGCCCATAGAGGAAGAGAGGATCAGGCAGTTTGTTAAAGGCTTGAATAGGTCTCCAGTTATCAGCCCTTCAAATGGTCTCCTCAAGAAAGACCTTTCAGAAGGTAGTGGAATATGTGAATAATATAGAAGGGGTAAAACAGGAAGAGTACGCAAAGAGCACTGAGAAGAAGGCTCGAAGGGTGGGTTCTTATAGTTTCTCTGTTGCTAGGACTCCGGCACCACAGGTTTTCTCTGAGCGTCCTATTCAGTCGGCTATGTAGGCGGAGGTCCGTCAAGAAACACTCTCTGACCAGAAGGTATAGTCGGGTACCCATCTTGTTCTTTTAGACTTCGGGGCTCACCCTATTTCTTCTGTTCCGGCTTAGAAGCCAGTGATCGAGAAGGTATGCCATGAGTATGGAGAGTATGGCCACATTCGCAGATGGTGTCCCAGGTTTGGCTAGGGAGGATAGATCATTCTGCACCCAGCACCTCGAACTCCGACACCTGACAGAAGAGGAGCTAGTGCATTCAGCAGAGATCGTCCACAGCTTGGGTGAGGTAGTTAGTCAGCTGTCAGAGGCGGTACTCGGTCAGGTAAAGGAGGTGCTCAGATGGGTAGGGGTGGCACCCAGTCCACTAGAGAGGTGGCACAGCCCAATCGGGGCGGTTAGCAGGCAAGTAACCGGGCTCACTTCTATGCTTTTCCCAGTAGGCCTGAGCAAAGGCTTCAAACGCTGTTATTGATAGGTATAATCATTGTGTCCAACAAAATAGTATGGCTTTGTCTGGGTTCTACTTTTTCCTATGTGCCTGCTTATTTCGCATTGAGATTGGATCTTGCTTGTGATACACTTGATACTCCTATGCATGTATCTACTCCGGTTGGGGATTCTGTGGTGGTAGATAGGGTTTATCAGGATTGTATTATTGACTTTATGGGGTTTAACACTCTAGTAGACTTAGTGATCTTGGACATAGTGGATTTTGATGTGATTTTGGGAATGAGTTGGTTATCTCCTTGCCATGCATTCCAGATTGTCATGCTAAGATCGTCACTATATCAGGCTCAGGTTTGTCTAGGTTGGAGTGGAAAGGGAATTGCAGCCCTGACCCTAAGAAAATCAATTCTTATATTCGTGCTTGTAAGTTGAAAGAGCTGGAGCATTTGGCATATCTAGCTCATATTCGAGATACTAGTTCCGAGGGTCCTTCCATAGAGTCAGTCCCGGTAATTATGAGTTCTTAGAGGTTTTCCCTGCAAATCTGCTAGGCATGCCACCAGACCGTGATTATTTCTGCATAGATTTAAAGCTAGGGACCCAACCTATTTCTATTCGCCGTATCGAATGGCACCAACTGAGTTGAGAAAACTCAAGGAGCGGTTGGAAGAACTACTTAATATGGGGTTTATCATGCTAAGTGTCTCTTCTTGGGGTGCCCCGATCTTGTTTGTGAAAAAAAGACGGTAGCATACCAACGTGCATTGATTACTGTCAGTTGAACAAGGTAACTATCCGAAACAAGTACCCTCTCTCTCGAATAGATGATTTGTTTGATCAGTTACAAGGGGCAGCAGTGTTCTCAAAGATTGACTTGAGGTCGGGTTATCACCAGCTGAAGATTCGAGTTGAGGATATTTCCAAAACAGCCTTTCGGACCAGGTATGGGCATTATGAGTTTCTAGTTATGTCATTCGGACTCACTAATGCCCCAGATACGTTCATGTGCTTGATTAATGGTATCTTCAAACTATATTTAGATTCTTTCATGATTGTTTTTATTGATGATATCTTGGTGTACTCCAAGACCAAGCAAGAGTATGAGAATCACTTGAGAATTATGTTGGGGTTGCTGAAGGAGAAGCAGTTGTATGTCAAATTCACCAAGTGTGAATTTTGGTTGGACTCAGTGTCTTTTTTGGGGAATATGGTCTCCAAGTAATCAAAGTTGATCCATAGAAGGTGGAGGCGATCAGAAACTGGGCTAGGTCAACTATCGTGATAGAGAGTCAGAGTTTTATGGGGCAAGCTAGCTACCATCGCCAGTTTGTGAAGGGGTTTGCATCCATTGTCTCAGTATTGACCAAGTTGACGCAGAAAGATATACCTTTCCAGTGGTTTGAGAAATGTGAAGAGAGTTTTCAAAATCTCAAGACCCTGCTAACCACGGCACCTATCCTGGCATTACCAGTGAAAGGTAAAGATTTTATTGTTTATTGTGATGCCTCGTGGTTTGGATTGGATGTTGTGTTAATACAAGAAGGGCAGGTCATTGCTTATGCCTCGAGATAGTTGAAGGTGCATGAGAAGAATTACCCCACGCATGACCTGGAGTTAGTAGAGGTGGTGTTTGCCCTAAATATCTATAGGCATTACCTGTACGAGGCTCGTTGCGAGGTATTCACGAACCATCACAACCTGCAATATGTGTTTTCTCAAAAGGATCTCAATTTGAGGCAGAGGAGGTGGATGGAACTACTCAAGGATTATGATGTCACCATCTTGTATCACCCAGGGAAGGCTAATATGGTGGAAGATGCGTTGACTCGGAAAGCATTAAGTATGGATAGTCTAACTTGCTTGGAAGATACTCGATGACCGATGGCCAGAGAAGTTCAGACACTCACAAACAATTTAATGAGGCTCTCTTTGATAAGAAACAGGTGGGATACTAGCTATCATGGAGGTTAATTAATCGCTGTTAGAGGAAATAAAGGCCAGACAGTTTGAGGATGAGAAGTTGGGTAAGATACGAGATAAGATTCTGTTGGGAGAAGCTAAGGAAGCAGTGTCATATGGTGAAGGGGTCCTGAGAATAAAGGGACGCGTGTGTGTTCCCCGAGTTGGGGAGCTAATTAATACTCTCCTGGAAGAAGCTCATAACTCGAGGTACTCCATTCATCCTGGAGCTACCATAATGTACCATGACTTGAAGCGGCACAATTGGTGGGGCAAGATGAAGAGAGACATTGTTGACTATGTTGAGTAGTGTTTGAACTGTCAACAAGTGAAGTATGAGCACCAAAAGCCTGGGAGAGTACTTTAGAGGATACCTATCCCCGAGTGGAAATGGGAGAGAATAGCGATGGACTTTGTAGTTGGTCTTCCAAAGACATTAGGGAAGTTTGACTCCATTTGGGTCATTGTGGACAGATTGACCAAGTATGCTCACTTCTTGCCTGTTCAAGTGACTTAAATGTCGAGAGGTTGGCCAAGCTTTATGTAAAGGAAGTGATTCGGTTACATAGGGTGCCGGTGTCGATTGTGTCTAATTGGGGTATTCAATTCACCTCTCATTTCTGGAAAACCTTGCAAGCAGAGTTAGGCACCAAGTTGGATTTGAGCACAACCTTCCATCCTCAGATAGATGGACAGTCAGAAAGGACCATCCAGCTATTAGAGGACATGCTCCGGGCCTGTGTTATAGATTTTGGGGGCCGTTGGGATAAATTTTTATCCTTGGTAGAGTTTGATTATAATAATAGCTATCACTCGAGCATTGGCATGGCACCATTTAAAGCCCTATACGTGAGGAAATGCAGGTCTCTAATTAGGTGGTTTGATACATTTGAGGTGAGACCTTGGGAATAGATTTGCTGAAGGAATCCTTGGAAAAAGTTCGGGTAATCCAAGAGCGTTTGGTGGCTGCTCAAAATTGACAAAAACGGTATGCAAACAAGAAGGTGAGAGATATGGAGTTTATAGAGGGAGAGAAAGTCTTGCTCAAGGTATCCCCCATGAAGGGGGTAATAAGGTTCGGTAAGTAGGGCAAGCTTAGCTCGAGGTGCATTGGGCCGTTTGAAATCCTCCGATGCATGGGTGAAGTATCTTATGAGCTGGCCTTACCGTCAGCCTATTAGAGGTACATCCTACCTTTCATGTTTCCATGTTGAAGAAGGACCATGGGGATGGATCGTACATTATCAAAAGGGACTCCGTGTTGCTAGATGAGAACTTCTCCTATGAGGAGGAGCTAGTGGTGATATTTGCTAGGGAAGTCCACAAGCTGAGATCAAAAGAGATTGCGACAGTAAAAGGTTTAGTGGAAGAATCATCCCACAGAGGAATCTACTTGGGAAAACGAGGTCGATATGCGAGTCAAATATCCTCAATTATTTGTAGAATCTGGTACATTCTCTTTCTTGCCTTGTAGACCATTTGAGGATGAACGGTGTTTTAATTGGTATCTGATGTAGCGACCCATATGTCATTACGAGGGGAAATAAACCTAAAACTCTCTAAAGGGGCTAGATATGGATAAAATAAGTGTTGTGGGAGTGAGATAGTAAAAGTGGTGAATTTTTGGGAGCTATTGGTTTCGGGGGACCGCTGTAATGAGACGTGGTGATGGTTGGAGTTTCGTCGTAACGGACCGAAGAAGTAACCATCGGATTTGCTGTAGCGGCTTCCTCGCCACCACAACGGGTCTGCTGCAGCGAAAAGGTGAACGCTGCAGTGGACGATGGGAATCAGAAAGTGGGTTTAAGTGGGATTTCTGGGTTTATACCCCATTATTTCCAAAACATGAAAAATCAAGGGCTAAAGGCGATTTTCTCCCCCAGAGCAGTTGAATTTCTTTTCAAGGTAAGTTTCTTGAATTCTTACCCCTAAGATTGATTATGTAACACCTAGGATTCAAGGAGAACCTGTAATGGTGATTTTCTAGCTAAGAAAACCCTAGGTTGAGAGAATTAGGGTTGAATCATGGGAAACTAATGGGGTGGTTTGATTATGAGTTTAAAGGAGGTAATGATCATTCCCCAAGGTTTAGTTGTTAAAGAACGTGGTTTATGTGGGAATTGAGACCTAGAGCTAGGTGAAATTGGGGTTTTACTCTTAAAATTGCCCTGAAAGGAAGGGTTTGAGTTTCTAAGACCCTTGTGTGGGTGGTAGGATACTAAATTTTTTCATGTTCTTGTAGCGCGTTCGAAAGCATTAAGGAAGGGCAAGGCTCCGGTGGAGTGATTTCCATCCAAACCCTCCTAGTTTGAGGTAGGTTATGATTTAGAGGAGTTAGACTTTACATAATGATCTGTATATTTGTGAATGATAATGTGTTGCTCGGTTTATGGACATTATCTGTGATGATGATTGCCTTGTTAAAAATCAATTGTTAAAATAAATTTGATATGTTGTGGCCACCGAACTGATGTGGAATTGTGTTGAACTATTAATGTGGTCATGTATTGTCATGGAATAAATGATGAACTATTGAAATATATGAGTGAGAGAGATAGTTGCGATCTCCTCAATGTCATAATGATGAACTTGGCTATGATATCACTACCGTGAAAATAGTTAAGGATAGTAAGAATATCCCGAGATAAGAGGCTCGTGCCCGAGGGGAGCATCCGGGCTAGCAATATTGATTGAGTGGCTCATGTCTGAGGGAAGCATCTGGATGAGCATATGAGTGGTAGAAGGTACCACACCAGTCAAGCACATGGATTTCTAGAGTCCTCTACAGTTCATGACTAGAAGGGAAGAAACAAGATCCTCTAGCATGTGTGTACACTGAGGTTTAGTGCTGGAGAGTTCATAGTAATATGATAGAGGTGTATGCCCGACATTCACTATTTGTGCTATTTCATGGTGTGTTATAATAATGTGTAGAAGTGGAATGGAATAATGCTAATTGGCTGAACTGATGTTTGAAAACATGTGTGTAATTTGAATGTGGAAAAGTTGAAAGGTCTTGACATTTTATATAGGTGAATGAAAGTTAGAAATTGTGTTGTGCTATCGTTGTTATGGGTTACTCTATATTGTATGTGATTATTAATGTGTTGTGAGTTTACAGCACTATCGACGCTAAAATTGGAAAAATAGCATGGACTTAGGTATGTTTATACGGATATGAGGTGTTTTTACTTTTTTTAGGAAAAATAGGTGTTGGAGCAAAATGTACAAAAATTGCAGAAAAGTGCAGAAAAGCAGTCAAGTACTAATCTCAGTACGAGTCGTACCAAGATTGTACAAGCGGTACTAAGACTCGTGGAAAAGCTCAGAAGACTGGAACAATACAGAGGCAAAGTATAACTCTCAGTACGAGCCGTAACTTAAGTCATGGAATATTTCAGAGAAAAGTTTCACAATTAAAGTCTCTTGATATGGGTAGCACCTAAGGATCATAGCATCTACCTACGATCCATACCAGGAGCCGTGGAAAGCTTCAGAGATTTTAGGGATTTGGTAGTTCTTATGATACGAAAAGTTATTACGAGTTGTAGGAGAAAGGTACAAGGCATACCAAGACACTCATAGAAATCTTCAGAAGATGCCAAAGTTCTCAGAGCCAAACCACGACTGGATTGTACGACTTGTGGGATCATGTTACAAGTCGTTCTAGATGCCAACACTTAGCCAATTCTATAGAATCCAAGGAATGTATAAGACAAGGTACGAACCGTACCTTCCTGTTAGGGGTTGTATGATGAGTCATACGATGTGTCGGTGCCAGATTTGGTTATTTCCATGTGAACTTAGGAAAAGTATTTTATTATCTATATAAATACGTTTTATGTTTCTTTTAGGAGAGAGACGGTTAAAATTAGTTGGTAGCGAATTATTATCAAGTTTATAATTAGTTTTTGACAACATTGGATAGCACTTCTTGAGATCAAAACTTGGATTTCTCAATTGTTCTTAACTTTGTTCATCATAATTTCTTGCAATATTCAAAGCATATTTTCTTTCAATCATCGTTGTAAGTATTTAATTATGTATTTGTCTATGAATACTAATCACAATCTTATGATCATGAGAGGCTAAGACCTCTACAACTAGGGTTGTGGAAACCATGGCGGATTAACAAACTAGGGTTACACAAAGTGATTTGAAACTAATCTAAACACTTGTATTGTATTCTCTTCGTCTTTAATGTTTCTTAACGAAGTACAATGTTAAGACTTGCCTGAATTCTTTACTTGCTTGAACCTAGAGAGGTAGAGATTAGGAAATTAAAATTACACCAAAGCCTTGATTTTTAAGATCATTGTATAATATGGTTGCAGGATAGTTAATTTGGAACAAATTGATAATGGTTAATTTGAAATCGCTCATGAGATCTAACCCAGTGATTGAGTATAGTCATCCAATAGGGATGAACCAGTCGTTTGGATGAACCCTAGTTATCAGTTCTACAAGTAAGCATTAGGATTGATCACAAATGTAAACCTGAAGTAGTTATGAACCCATGGGGAACAATTACCCTAGTTAATTGTGAATCTTTAGAAACAACACTTGATTTTTATGCTTTTACAATTGTTTTTCTATAAACCCCCTCCCCAATTTGGAGATAACACATCAAAAAGTTTAAATACCGGCATTAGTCTAGTTCTTACCATATTCCCTGTGGGTTCAATCCCAACCTCTTTGTTGGGTTCTTTATTGACAACGTCTGCTTCATACTTTGTCAGTAGTGTATGTTTAAGCGTTATCAAAAAGTGGCGTCGTTGCCGGGAAATATATCTAAGATTAGATTAATTTCTTGTGTATAACTTTTGGTTGTTATTTCCTGTTTACATTTTCTTTGTTTTTTAAACTGTGATTCATTCAAGTTACACCAGGGAAGCTACCTCTGTGAACACCCAGATGGAAGACAAGAGGCTGCTAGTACCCATGGAAGGTGAAGTCTGAGTAGCTACAGGTATGTCTCTTTACCTTGTATTTTTCTATTCTATGCTTCGAGGATGAAGCATGCTTTTCAAAAGGGGAAGGGGTGTACTTTTATATTTTTGAAATTTTTGATTCGACTGAGGATTTTTCTTGCCGTGTTTTTTCCCTCGGACATTCTATCTAGTAGAACCGGCATGTTTAGGATATTTTTGTTTAATTATAAAGTAGCTTAGGATTACTCAGCCAATAAAATGCACTAGTTTTGAAGTTTTGAAAAAAATGATCCTGTTTAAATTTTTTGATGGTTAGTTGTATACTTGTTGATTGCAGAAGATACATCTCACCCAAACATTGTTATTGATTAATTTTTCTCTGATTTTTGTATGAACGATTTCTTTTTTTCAATGAACAAGTTTTTCATTTATTTATGAAGATTCTGATACAATGTTGCGTGCAACATTGTATCTTTTTTCTCATAATGATTTATATGATAGTTTTTGTTTTAGAGAAATTTTAATAAATAGCACTATGTATTCATATTTTTGTTGTATCACTCAAATTAAGTATAAATATATCGATGAGAAAATAACGTAACAGAAGAGACTTTTAAAGTGTATATAAGTTACATATAATAATTAACGATTGAGTCATATAATATAGTTGTATATAGAAACAACTACATTACATACACGAAGTCACTGATACACATTTTATCGAAAATAAATTTAGACACATTTTTAATCAGATTTGTTATTGTTTATGTCTATATTGTTGATGTATTCAAAAAATTTAATTATTTATAAGATACCGAATTAGTGTATCAGTTAAAATATATTAATCTATAAAATTATTGTGCATTTACTTCTGTGAAAATATTTAATAATATAATAAGATTTGTAATGT
>JACEIK010005438.1:48852-70546 GCA_018107945.1 Datura stramonium | reverse complement strand
CCATGGCACGTTGGACATCACGGAGGTGAGCCTCCATGGCAAATTGGCCATCGCGGAGGAGGTCTGCCAGCCTCCTCTTGCGATGGTTCGACGTGTCGCTTATTCGTTCTTTCCCCGGGCCCTTCCCCAGCATGTATGGCATTCAAAAACTCTTAACCAACATGCAAATAGGCCATCTAAATGTCAAAAATTTACGGGGTGTAACATTTAAAGAATTAGCTGAGTATTTTCCCTCATTCCTATCAATAACCGTACATAGAACTTAGACAGACCTCTCAAGCCAAGAGCTAGGGCTTTTTGCTTCTTCTCAGAATTTCAACACTTCTTCTCTAGAAATATTCTACATGTATGTGGGGATCCAACAAGGGTGTCCTTTCATCCTTGTGTCCCAAATTATTTTCAGAAGAACTTAATGGTTTCCAACCCTATAGGAGATTATAAGTTAGGGTTTTTCAATCAACTTATGAATTCCTTAATTTTAATAATTCTTATTGTTTTCCATGACTATTATTATCTAAAATTCATGTCATGGTTTCATTTATACAGTATGCTTTCATATCCTTGATCTTATGTGNTCCGGCATGTTTTCACTTTACAAGAAAAAGTTACTTACTTTAGCATGATGTTGGAATAAACTTGCATGATTTAGAATTCGGTCAAAAATATTATATTATCATGATTCTATCACTTGAGTATGAATTTCAACAAAAATTCTTTAAATAAAAGTCAATATTTTCATATTATAAGTATGCTTAGCATGTTCAAAAATATCACTTATCAGTTATCAATATTATCATATTTTTCTTATTATACAGTTTATAAGGTCCTTTAAACTCTCAGGACACTTCCAAATAATTAGTTCTGACTTAGTCTTAGGATATAAGTTTCGAGCTATCAGTACATATAGATACAATTAATTCTTTAGTTGGGAGTAGTTCTTAGCACCAAGTGGGCCGGAGTTCAATACACCCAGGTTCGTAGAAGTACATGCCACAATAGGTCTTTATCCCTAATGGGTATCAGTTTAGTGATCACACAGCCATGCTTTTATACCCTGGCAAGGTATATTAGGTCCTATCGATGGCAAGCATACATCGAACTCTATGTCTAGCTCACGTGATTATATGTCGGTTAACAAGCACTCCGACAGTAAAGTACAGTCAGGGTCCTCAGTCTACTCTAGTCTTTCAGACTTCAGAATATGTATATGACCCTCAATAGGCTTATCGTCCTTACAATATTTTTAGACTTTTAGACTATTTTTCAGTGCTTATGAATTCAAATAGGGGCATTGCATGTCATTTCAATATTGTTTAAAATCTTATCAGTATTTTTATATTTTTATTTCATATCTCACATACTCAGTACATTCAAAGTGTTGACAGCATACCTTTAATGATATATCCTATTATGATATAGGCCTAGGTACTCTGCCCAACAGCGTGGTTAGTCTCCTTCCAACGCGTTTCAACAGAGCTGCAGTGATGAGTCCTCATCTCCCAATGATTGGAGTTTATTTCCAATTTTAATTGGATTTGTCAATTTTAGTTACAAACAATAGAGATAGCTGGGGACTTGTCCCAATAGTTCATCAGTAGTAGAGGCTTTTAAGAAAAGTGTTAGTATTCATCTTGTTCAGTACTAGCTAGTTTTGTACGGCTATTGTTTGTTTCAGTACTTATTCTTGAATGTTTCATAATAACCCAACTTCCACTCAGTTTTCATTTTTAAGTTATAGTTTATGTTGGAATTGTGCTACACCATGGGTTATCCTAGCTAACTTGTGACTCTAGGCTCCATGTACGCATCCAGGGTACAGATTTGGGTCATGAAGAACTTGGTATCAAAGCATTAGGTTTAGAGTGTCCTAGGATGTCTGAAAACCGTGTCAAGTAGAGTCTTGTTCATGGGTGTGAAACACATCACACTTATGAAGAAAATGTTGTGAAACATTTTAGTACATTTCCCTTCTTGCATGATTCTTATCGTGCGATAGAGTGTGAATCTCTAGGAATATCCTTCTAACTCGTGCTCTATACGTTTACAAACAATGCCTCTCAGAAGAGCTAATGACAGAAGGAACAAAAATACATACCAGCAAGTCCCACCAGCTCTAGAAACCCCTCTAAATGAGTAGGTGACATATACTAAGTTTGGGCTACGTCTTAAATGCTCGCTTAAGCTATGACCAACTAGGTCAATTAGCAAGTCGTTGCACCAGTTAATCCAAGTGTGAATGCAGCTGCTACCAGAGTCCAGGATTTCACTTGGATGGATCCACCAGAATTTCATGGGTCTAAGGTATATGAGACCCATAGAACTTTATTGATGAAACTCAAAAGATCACCTAAATCATGAGCGTCACTGCCATTGAGAATGAAGATTTGGCTGCTTATCAGCTGAAGGGAGTGACCCAGATATGGTAAGGGTAGTGGAAAGAAGGAAGATGGGTTGGTGCAGATCCGGTGGAGTGGGAAAAGTTTTTGATTGTGTTTTTGGATAGGTTCTTTCCCCATGAGATGAGGGAAGCTAAGGTGGAAGAGTTCGTCAATTTAAAATAGAACTCCATGACTGTTCAGGAGTATGCCCAAAAATTCACCCAGCTATCAGGTATGCTCCAGAGATAGTGGTTGAACCCAAGGCTCAAATGAGCAATTTTGTGTCAAGAGTTTCATACATGGTGGTCAAGGAGTGCAGGACCGCCATGCTCATTAGCGATATGGACATTTTAAGGCTTATGATCTATGCTCAACAAATTGAGGAGGAAAAGGTGAAAGAAAAGGAGAAGGAGAGCAAGTGGGCTAGAATAGGACAGTTTGACTATTCACAACAATGATTGGGCGGTGGTAATCTATTACAATAGCAACAACATGGATCTCGATCACCCCCTTCAACTAGTACTCCTCCTCCCAGACCCCGCAATAATCAAAAGGGTAGAGCATCAGGCTCTCAGTCTCAGAGACATGTCTCCTGTAGCCGCACTTTCTCAGTATGTTCGAAGTGCGGTAAGAACAATCCTGGTGAGTACTATTTAGGCAAGGAGGGTTGTTTTGGTTGTAGACAACTATGTCACAGGTTAAGGGATTGCCCGTCAGCCAGATAGGGGAATGCCCAATCCACTACATCAGCAACTCCGTCAGATCGCGCAGCTCAGCAGGGTACTACTTTAGGTACAGGTGGTGGTCAGTTCTAGAACCACTTTTATGCTCTATCTTCACATCAAGACCAGGAAAACTCACATGACATAGTTATTGTTATGTTATAGCTCTTCCAATTTGATGTCTATGCTTTACTAAATTCAGGAACCACACTTTCCTATGCGACTCCTTATATTGTATCTCAGTTTGATATTAGCCTAGAAATCCTCTCAAAAACCTTTCTAGTATCTTGTCCTATTGATGAGTCAGTTATAGCTAGTTGGATATACAGAAACTGCCCGGTCACAGTTTTAGAAAATCACCACAATCAATCTAGTAGAGTTAGATACGGTCGATTTTGAAGTCATTCTTGGCATGGATTGGTTGTACTCTTGCTATGCCTTAGTTGACTGTAGAACCAAGGTAGTTAAGTTTTAGTTTCCTAATGAACCATTCCTAGAGTGGAAGAGTAGTACTTTAACGCCTAAGGGTCGATTTATCTCATATCTTAAGGCTAGGAAAATGATTTCCAAGGGATACATCTATCATCTAGTTTGGGTAAGGGATTCTAGTTTTGAAACCCAAACTCTTCACTCAGTTCTAATCATAAATGAGCTCATAGATGCATTTCCCAAAGATCTTTCCAGAGTCCCTCCTAAGCGGCAAATCGACTTTGGTAAACCTTGTTCCAGATACCCAGCCTATCTCAGTTCCTCCATAAAGAATAGCCCCAACTGAGCTTATGGAGTTCAAGGAAAAAATGAAAGACCTTTTAGATAAAGGGTTCATCATGCCCTGTATATCTCCATCTGGTGCCCCAATTCTATTCGTGTGAAAGAAGGATAGTACACTTAGAATGTGAATCGACCACCGTCCGTTGAAAAAAGTCACAATAAAGAACAAGTATGCCCTCTCCAATATTGATGACTTGTTCGACTAGCTTCTTCAGGGAGCTAGCTATTCTTCAAAGATAGACCTCAGATCTTGCTATCACCAGCTTAGAATTAGGGAGTGTAACATTCCAAAGACAACCTTCAGAACTCGAAATGGTCACTATGAATTTGTTGTTATGTCTTTTGGAATAACAAATGCTCCTATAGCATTCATGAACTTGATGAATAGGGTGTTGAAGTAGTACTTGGACATGTTCGTCATCGTCTTCGTAGATGAAATTCTAGTCTACTCCAGAAACAAGGAGGATTTTGCAGACCACCAGAGGATAGCTTTGCAGACTCTCAGACCACCAGTTATTTTCTAAGTTCAGTAAGTGTGAGTCTGGATAAAATCAGTGATATTCCTTGGTCATGGCATCTCTAGTGAAGGTATTTAGGTGGATCTTCAAAATATTGAAGCAGTTAAGAACTGACCAAAACCTACTTCTCCGTCAGACATTACGAGCTTCTTGGGACTAGCCAGTTTATTACAGGTGGTTTGTGGAAGGATTCTCCTCTATTGACTCTCCTATGACAAGGTTGACTTAGAAGAAATCCAAGCTCCAGTAGTTCGATGCTTGTGAGAAGATTTTTTATTAGTTGAAGACACGACTCACTACTGCCCTAGTTTTGACTCTACCAGAAAGTTTAGATAGGTTCGTGATTTATTACGATGCCTCCATAAATGGCCATCATTGCATGTTGATGCAACATGGAAAAGTTGTGGCTTATTGTCACAATCCAAGTCTACACCCTGACTGTAACAGGGTGCCTAGAACCACGAATGGCTCAAAGCTAACCCATGTCGTTGCATAATTCTAACATGACTATCACTAAGAATGAAAACTGAGCGGAAGCATAAATACTTGTATAACATACAAGTATGAATACTGAAATAAGCTGGATAAACTGAAGTTTGTTGAATACTACAACTCTGTCTGAAAACGTCTACTAAAGATGACTATTAGTACAAACTTCCAGCTAACTCCGAAGTCTAAACCTGAAAATAATACAACTAAAATAGAAGAAAATGCTCCGGTCCTCGGGAGATGAGGAATCACCACTGGAGTGTTGCTGAATTGAGTCAGATGGAGACTAACCACACTGTTGAGCCTGAGTGCTTGAGCCTATATCATAAGATGATATAGCATAGTAAGTATGCGTCAGTACTTTGAATGTACTGAGTCTGTGAAATTATGAAATTTAAATCATAAGCATACTAAAAAAGGCACTGCAAGAAAAAAAATGTTGAAGCAATATACAATGACCCTTTCTAAAACTATAAGTACTACAAAGAGCCGAAAATCTAAAAATACTGTAAAGATAGTAAAAATTATTAAGGGTCATGTACATATTCTGATATCTAAGATTGGACTGTACTGAACTGTGGGAGAGCTTATTAACTGATATATAACCACGTGAGCTAAACGTGGAGTTCGATGATTACACCCAATCAAAGAAATCTCACAGTACCTTGCTAGGTTATAGTGGCCGAACTGTGTGATCACTATCTAAGGCCCATTCAGGCTAATTACTTACGGTGGCACATAGTTTTGAGAATCTGGGTGCGCTGAACCCCGGCCCACTCAGTGCTAAGTACTACTCCAAACATAAATCTTAATTATAACTAACTAAATTGATTAGATCAAAACTAGGGTCCTATGGATAAGTGAGAACTACTTATTTAGATGTGTCCTAAAATCCTAAAGAACCTGATAACCGAAATTACTTAAAATACTGATAAACTGGCATTTTTGGAAAATATCAAGTATAATCATAATCTGAAAATACTAAATTTGATTTGGAAGCATCATGCTGAAGATTATACTTAGATATAATCAATATAAAATAGTAACTTAGGCTATCTTTTAAATCATGTAGGCTTAAACTCACAAATTTTGTTACAATCTTGGGTTAGATGGCATACTATGAAATTTATGTTAAGAACATGAAAATCATATTCTAGGATTATATAAACTTGCAAAAATAACTTAAATTAAGGAACATTCATGAGTTGTTTGAAATGTCCCTAATTCCTATCTCCTTCAGGGCTAAGAATAGAAAAGGTTTTATTGAAAATAATTTGGGGGTACAAGGATAAAAGGAATCCCCTTGTTGAATCCCTACATACCTAAAATAAAAACCTTGTGAAGAAGCCTTGAAATTTGAGAGGACTTGGGAAGACCTAGCTCTAGTTCTTTAGAGAAAGTTTTGTAGTTCTACGCTTCAATTTTCTAAAGATGAGAGCCAGGAAATGAGGAAAACCATATACTTCCCCCTAAATCTCTTGATTTTTCCCTCAAAATGATGTAGTTTAGAAGTTAGGAGCTTAGTATTTTACAAAAATACCATTAATGACTCGATTGGAAAAATCACCCCACCAGACTTGACGGGTCACACAATGACCCGTTACTCCACTTGATGGGTTGTTAGTCCCACTGTTACCACTGAAGTTAAATTTAAAATTTCTGATCTTCTTTTGACACCACCACTTAATGATTCGTCATGACACTTAATGGATCCTTCCTCCAATCATTAAGATCCTCCGAAACTTATATATTTTCCAACTTTCCTCACTTGATGAATCACCTAACGATTCGTTAGGTGACTTGACGACTCACTTAATGAGTCATTCTGCTATCTGGTGTAGAGTTTTACTATTTTCTCCATTTTATGCCTCGGGTATGATCTTAGGTACATTTGGGGTGTTACATTATTGCCCCCTTGAAAATATTCATCCTCGAATGTAAATTAAGTAGACTGGAAGGATAGGGAAAGAACTATAATCCTAAAACTGATAGGCTATAACTGAAAACTGATGAAGTGACTGACTCCAAATTTAGATACATGACTCAACTAAATTCATGAGACATACATGTATACTAAGATGTGAAAGAAACTGAGAGACATGAACATGACATGTAGCTGAATAGAGTACTAAGGAGGAAATGAGTACCTCTTGCTAGATTTGAGCTGGAAGGGAAAAGATGCGGGTTTTTAGACATCATATCTGCTTCGACTTCCCATATAGCTCCCTCAGATAGCTGATTTATTCACAAAACCTTTATTGAGATTGCTCCTTGTTCCTCAACTTATGAAGCTGAAGGTCAAGGATCTCAATTGGAACCTCCTCATAAGAGAGACTATCCTTTATTCAAACACTCTCTAAAGGCACAACTGAGGTCGGATCACCAATACATTTCTTCAACAGAGACACATGAAAGGTCGGACGCACTGATGCTAACTCTGTAGTCAAGTCCAATTCATAGGCCACATTACTAATGCGCCTCATAATCCTGTAAGGGTCAACATATCTAGGACTGAGCTTTCCTTTCTTTCCGAACCTCATCACCCTTTTCATAGGTGAAATTTTCATATATACCCAATCATCCACAACAAACTCAAGTTCAATCTTCCTCACATCTGCATATGATTTCGGGCAACTCTGAGCTATTTCAACCTTTCTCTGATAAGCTATACATTCTCTATGGCCTCATATATTGAATCAGGCCCTACCAGGGTAGCCTCACCAACCTCAAACCACCCTATAGGATACCTACACCTCCTATCATGAATTCGTCGAACGGAGTCATCTGAATGATGGAGTGGTAGTTGTTGTTATATACAAACTCGATGAGAGGTTGGTGATCATCCCAACAACCTTTTAAATTAATCACACACAGTCACAACATGTCCTCCAAAGTCTGAATGTTCCACTCAGCCTGGACATCTGTCTATGGATGGAAAGCTGTGTTGAGCATAACTTGAGTACCAACTCCCTTCTTAAAGGACTTCCAGAAGTGTGAAGTGAACTGAGTACCCATATACGAAATAATAGAAAAATGGACTCCATGCAACCTAACCAACTCCCGAATGTACAGTCAAGAATAATCCTCTGCTAAATCTATGGTCTTGACTGGTAGAAAGTAAGCTTCCTTAGTCATCCGGTCTACAACCACCCAAATTGAATCACAGTGCCTGTGTGTATGAGGTAGACCTATAATAAAATCCATGTTGATCTCCTCCCACTTCAAAGTAGGGATTTTAATGTCCTGAGTCATATATCCTGGTCTCTAGTGTTCAACCTTCACCTTCTGGCAATTAGGATACGTAACTACAAATTCTGCAATGTCCTTCTTCATGCCTTTCCACCAGTAGACTTCCCGTAGATTATTATACATCTTGGTGGCACCTGGGTGGATGGAATACCTGGAGCTGTGAGCTTCTATTAATTTTCCCAGCCTCAACTCATCTACATCTGAAACACACAATCTTCCCTGGTAATGGAGCACACAATTTCCCCCTTTGGAGAATGCTTACACCTTTTTCCTTAGGACTGCTTCCTTCAGCTTAAGTAATATTGGGTCATCATCATGCCTTTCCTTAACCTCCACCACAAAAGAGGAGTCTGAACCATTCTGGACTACAAATCTACCTTCTGCTGAGTCAACCAAACGAACTCCTAACTGGGCCAACCTATGAACATCTTTAACCAACTCCTTCTTGTCATTCTCAACATGAGAAACAGTACCTATTGACATCCTTCTGAGGGAATCGGCCACCATATTGGCTTTACTTGGGTGATATAAAATGCTTATTTGATAATCTCTCAAAAGCTCCAATCACCTTCTCTAATGCAAATTTAGGTCCTTCTGGCTGAACATATATTGTAGGCTTTTATCGCCAGTATAAAATCCACATGAACCCCATAAAGGTACTACTTCCAAATCTTCAAGGAAAATACTACCGCTGCCAGCTCAAGATCATGAGTTGGATAGTTCTTCTCATGAGGCTTGAGCTATCTGGAAGCATAAGCTATAACTTTATTATGCTGCATCAATACAAAACCCAAATCAATTCTAGAGGCGTCGCAGTAAATCGCGAACCCATCTAAAACTTCTGGTAAAGTCAAAATTGGGGTTGTAGTGAGTCGAGTCTTCAATTCCTAAAAACTCTTCTCACATGCATCGGACTACTAAAAGTTCACTTTATTCTGAGTCATTTTGGTTAAAGAAGAGGAAATAGATGAGAATCATTCTACGAACCATCTGTAATAACTAGCTTGGCCCAAGAAACTCCTAATGTCTAATGGAGAAATGGGTCTTGGTCAGTCCTTAACTGTTGCTATCTTTTGAGGATCCACCTAAATACCCTCTATGGAAATTACATGGACAAGGAAGGTCACTGACTTTAGCCAGAATTCACACTTGCTAAACAGCGAATAACTGGAAATCATTTAGAGTCTGCAAAACTATCCGTAGGTGGTTTGCATATTCCTCCTTAGTATTGAAATAGACTAGAATATCATCTATGAAGATAATAACAGATATGTCCTGGTATTATTAGAAAACCCTGTTCATCAAGTCTATAAAAGCTACAGGTGCATTCGTTAGTCCAAAAGACATAACTACAAATTCATAGTGACCATATCGAGTTTGAAGGCTGTCTTCAAAATGTTACATTCTCTAACCCTGAGCTAATGGTATCCTGATCTAAGGTATACTATGGAAAAATAGCTAGCTCCCTGAAGATGGTCGAACAAGTAATTAGTCCTGGAAAGGGGATACTTGTTCTTGATTGTGACTTTGTTCAACTGACTGTAGTCAATACACATCCTGAGTGTATCATCTTTCTTGCACACAAATAACACTAGGGCACCCCACGGGGACTTACTGGGCTTGATGAAGTCTTTGTCTAAAAGGTCTTTAAGTTATTCTTTCAACTCCTTAAGCTCAGTTGGAGTGATTCTGTAAGGAGGAATTGAGATTGGATGGGTTTCTATAAGAATGTCTATGCCAAAGTTAATTATTCGCTCGGGAGGAACTCCGGGAAGATCCTCGAGAAACACATCTGGAAACTTATTAACAACTAGAACTGACTGAAGAGTTGGGGATTTGGAGCTAGAATTCTTGACTCAAACTAGATAGTACATATATCCCTTCAAAATCATCTTACTAGCCCTAAGTAGGAAATAAACCAACCCTTAGGTGTTAAAGTACTACCTTCCACTCCAGAACTGGCTCATTAGGAAACTGGAATTTAATAACTCTGGTTCTACAGTCGACTATGGCATAGCAAGAATGTAACAAGTCTATGCCAAGAATGATATCAAAATTGACCATATCTAACTCTACCAGGTCAATTGAGATGATTCTCTATAAAACTGTGATCGGGCAATTTCTATATACCCAACTGGCTATAACTGACTCACCGACAGGGGTAGAGACTGGGAATGGTTCTAATAGAACTTCTAGAATAACATCAAACTAAACTTCTACATAAGGATTCATGAAGGAAAGTGTGGCTCCTGGGTCTAGTAATTCATAGAAATTTATATGGAAAGAACGTAACATATCGGTGACTACATCAGGCAAGTCCTCCTTGCCTTGGCGAGAGGATAAGGCATAGAAGTGGTTTTGAAATTGACCATCCCCTGTACCTGAAGTAGCACCCTACTAGGCTACACCTGCTAAGCTGGGTGACCTGTCTGGGCTACTGGTATAGTGGACTAGGCCTTCCCTCATCCTGCTGACGGACACTCACTCAGTTTGTGACCCAACTGGCCATGGCCATAACAACCTTTTTGGCCTAGTCGGCACTTTCCAGGGTGGTTCTTACCACACTTTGAACATTCTGGGAAACCGTGACTGCGAAAGAAATGGCTCTGGGCCTGAGATCCTAACGCTCTATCCTCTTATATTTGTGGGGCCTAGAAGAAGGGGCACTGGCTGAAGAGGGTGTTAGGAGTCTCTGTTGTTGTTGCTGTTGCAGGTGACTACCACCACCCGATCTCTTCTGCGAGTTCTCAAATTGATATGTCTTTGCTCGCTTACTCTCCCTTTCTATATCCTTTAGTTTCTCCTCCTCGATTTGCTAGGCATGGATCATGAGCTTGGAGATAACCATATTACTTATCAACATAGTGGTCCTACACTCCTTCACCACCAAATTTGAGACTCTTGAGACAAGTTTTCTCATTTGAGCCCTGGGTTCTACCAATATTTTTGGAGCGTACATGGATAGAAGGGTGAATTTCATGGCATACTACTTAACAATCATGGAGTTTTGCTTTATATTAATGAACTCCTCCACCTTATCTTCCCTCAACTCTCTGGGAAAGAACCTGTCAAGGAATGCTGTAACAAACTCATCCAATTCCACTAGACCTGTATCAACTCGTCTCCTTTCCTTCCACTGATAACACCATATTTGAGCCACCCCTTTTAGCTGGTAGGCAGCTAGGTCTGCACTCTCAATTGATGTAACCCTCATGATTCAGGTAATCTTCATCACCTCATCAATGAATCCTATGGGTCCTTGTCAACCTTCGACACAGAAAACTCTAGGGGATTCATCTGAGTGAAATCTCGAACTTTGGTAGAAACTACCATTCCCCTGGTACCAACAGGTGCAATGGTCTACTGGCTGACCTGATTAGTCACAGCCTGGGCGAGTAGCTAAAATACAACCGAAACTTAGTATATGATACCTGTTGGTCCAAAGGGGCTGCTGGAACTGGCGAAGCTGGCTGGTCTCCATTGTCATTTCTTTTTCCATTAAATCATCTGGGAGAAATTTTTTGTAATGTACAAAGAACGATTAAGAAGAATTTTCTTAGAGTTTCACACTTTATCGGACGATAAGAAAGTGAAACAAGGGAAGTATTCTAGAAACACCTTGTAGCCTCTGCATCATAAGTGTGACGCACTTCACACCCATGAAAGAGACTCTACTTGACACAGTAGACATCCTAGGACACTCTAAACCTAAGGCTCTGATACCAAGTTTGTCATGATCTGAGTCTACATCCTGACCGTAACACGGTGCCTAGAACAACGAATGGCTCCAAGCTAACCCATGGAGTAGCATAATTCTAACATGACTATCCCTTAGAATGAAAACCGAGTGGAAGCATAAATAATTATATAATATACAAGTATGAATACTAAAATAATCTAGATAAACTAAAGTTGGATGAATACCACAATTTTGTCTAAAAGCCTCTACTAAAGATGAGCTACTGGGATAAACCCCTAACTAACTCTGAAGTCTGAGACTGAAAATAATACAACTAAAACAGAAGGAAATGCTCTGGTCCTTGGGAGATGAGGACTCACCACTAGAGTATTATTGAACTGAGTCTGATGGAGACTAACTACGCTTCTGAGCCTAAGTGGCTAAGCCTATATCATAAGATGATATAGCATAGGAAGTATGCGTCAGTACTTTGAATGTACTGAGTATATAAAATTATGTAATTTAAAACATAAGCATATTGATAAAGGAACTGCAAGAAAAAAATGTTGAAGTAATATATAATGACTCTGTCTAAAACTATAAGTGCTATAAACAGCCAGAAATTTGAAAATATTTAAAGCTATAAAATTGATTAAGGGTCATGTACATATTCTGAAATCAGAGACTAGACTATACTAAACTATGGGAGAGCCTTAACTGACATATAACCATGTGAGCTAAACGTGGAGTTCGATATATACACCCCATCAAAAAGAGGCCACTGTACCTTTTCAGGGTATAGCAGCTGAATTGTGTGATCACTATCTGAGGCCTATTCGGGCTAATAACCTATGATGGTATGATGTTTTGGGAACCTGGATGCGCTGAATCCTAGACCACTTGGTTCTAAGTACTAGTTACAACTGAAATCCTAATTATAAAAAACTGAATTGATTAGCTCGAAACTTTGGTCCTAAGGCTAAGTCAGAACTACTTATCTAGAAGTGCTTGAGAGCCTAAAGGACGGAATAACTAAAAACACTGATAACTAATAAAATGGAATTTTTGGAAAATATCAAGTACAATAATAACCTAAAAATACTTACTTTGATTGGAAGCATACATGCTGAAGATTATACTCAGATAATAATCAATGAAAATAGCAATTTAGGCCAGCTTTTAAATCATGCAAGAATCAACCGACAAATCATGTAAAATCTAGGGTTAGATGGCATATTATGAAATTTAAGTCAAGAACATAAATATCATATTCTAGGGTTGTAGAAACTTGAAAAAACAACTAAAATTAAGGAACATTCATGAGTTGTTTGAAAAGGCCCTAATTCGTAACTCCTTCAAGGCTAAGAATAGAGAAGGTTTTTCTGAATATAATTTGGGGGAACAAGGATGAAAGGAATCCCCTTATTGAATCTCCACATACTTGATAGAAAAACCCTATGAATAAGCCTTAAAATCTGAGAGGACTTGGAAAGCCCTAGCTCTAGTTCTTGAGAGGATGTTTTGTAGTTCTACACTTCGATTTTCTGAAGATGAGAGTTAGAAAATGAGGAAAATCATCTACTTCCCCCTAAATCCCCTTATTTTCCCCTCAAAGTGACATACTTTAGGAGTTAGGAGCTTAGTATTTTATAAAAATACCCTTAATGACTCGACTAGAAAAATCACGTCGGTAGACTTGACGGGTGACACAGTGACCCGTTACTCCACTTGATGGGTCGTTAGTCCCACCCATTAACACTAAAGGTAAATTTCAACTTTTTGATTTTCTTTTGATGCCTCCACTTAATAATTCATCATCACACTTAATGGATCCTTCCTCCAGTCGTTAAGACTCTCTAAAACTCATTTATTCTCCAAACTTCCTCACTTGATAGATCACCTAATTATTCGTTCAGTGACTTGAATACTCACCTGAAGAGTTGTTCTGCGATCTAGTGTAGATTTTTTCTGTTTTCTCAATTTCATACCTTGATTTTAATCTTAGGGTCTTTTGGGGTGTTACACCAATGCCTCCAGATATCTCAAGGCTCATGAAAAAATTACCCGACCACGATCTTAAGCTGGCGACGGTAGTATTTGCCTTAAAGCTTTAGAGGCACTACCTTTATGGTGTTCATGTAGATGTTTTTACTGTCCACAAAAGCTTGCAGTATGTGTTCATTCAAAAGGATTTGAATCTTCTTCAAAAGAGATAGTTGGAGCTATTGAAAGTCTACGACATGAGTGCCTTGTACTACCCAGGTAAAGCCAATATAGTGGCCGACACCCTCAGCAAACTATCGGTGGACAGTGTTTCTCGTATTGAAGATGATAAGAATTAACTGGTGAGAGATGTTCATAGGTTGGATCGGTTAGGAGTCCGTTTGGTTGATTTAGTGGAAGGTGGAGTTGTAGTCTAGAATGGTTCAGAGCTTCTCTTGTGATGGAGGTAAAAGCAAGGTAAGACGATGATCCAATATTGCTTAAATTGAATGAAGCAGTCCTCAAGAAAGAGGTGGAAGCATTCTCCAAAGGGGGAGATGGTGTGCTCTGTTATCTATGTAGGTTGGTGTCACGCCCCGCCTTAGGAGGCATGACTTGCACCTGGTGCCCTACTAGGACCTGGACTGCTGGAATACTGACCCTAAGCACTTCTGGTGTTAGGCTGACTCTAATTCTGGATTTATGAAAACAACGGGTTATATAATGGCTGTAAATACAGCCTCCGGCTGACAAGGCCTATAGCCACCTATAGGAATATAACAGCTACCCAGAACAACTGAACATAAGAGAACCTATGCGGGCCGACAAGGCCACCATGCTGACTAGTTATCACTGAAAAGTAGAATCAAGTGCTAAACTGATCTGTGACTGACAAGGTCACCAACTGAACTGACAACCGAACAAGGCCTCACACGGCCATCACATGGGTCTAAAAATACGGCACACGCCCTATGCGACCGGTACAACTAACCATAGGGAATATACAATCTGCAAGCCTCTAAGAATAATAAGATGGTCGGGACGAGGCCCCGGCCTACCCATACTATACAACATAAGGGCAACTTTTAGCTGTCAAGCTCCGGATGATAGAGCCGAAGACTCGTACGCTGGCCGGAACTACATGCAGGGATTCGCTCGCTCCAGAGTACCTGCAGAAAGTAATGCAGTGCCTCAAAATGCGTCAGTACCACTGGTACTTAGTATGCAAAGCAAGAATTCAAAATACTGAAAGCAAACACACACTGGAGATAACTGGTAATAGGAGATGGGCTGAGACCGACTGAAAATATGTAACTTTACTGAAGAGAGTAAGTAAGAGTCATACCTTGATAACATGGTGGTCTACTTTCAATCTACACACCAACACAACATAGCATACAAGAACCTACCATCCACCATAAGCCGTAAGGTACCAACCAACACACAATCTATATACCCCTACCCAGGTCATACCATCCACCTAGTAACTATGAGCATCCTGCCGGCCCCCTGGGTATGCAACTTGGGCTTGCTTGGGCCCTGAACTGTAGCTGTGTTTAAGTCCGGAGGACTCCTAAACTAAAATCTGAAATCTGTAATCAAATCTCAAATTGTACTCTGGGCGCAAGAAGCGCTCAACAGGGGGTGTGGTGGTATAGTGCTGATCAACCTGCTATGGGGAATCTGGATCCTATTCGCCCCGCTGGCAGACGGCGTGCCACTCCGTAGAGCGACGTATACTTACCCTCTGGCGGGAGAGTCAATACAACTATTAACCCTGGGGCGGCTAAGGAAGCTCTAAGGGTGCCCAACACAGAACAAATCATGTCTCCACAGATAGCACCGAAATATGTAATATATATTTGATTTGATAATAATATTTATGTTCTTCTAGTATTCTGTTCTGGAATCTATATTGAAATCTACCGAACTGACATATTGAAATATATTGAATCTGTAATATTTCTGATTTATTTCGCTGGGACTTATACTATTTTACTGAATTTCATGTTGAACACTGTATTATATTTCTAACATGCTTACTAAATTTCATACTGAACATAATATACGACTTCTAAAACATTCTATTGAAATTGCATCTATTTTGCTATACTAGAACTACTAGTCATGGAAGGAAATGGCTTTACATACCTCAACTGCCGACTTTCTAATTAACTGGCGTAGCTCGTCTAGTATTCATCTATTTCTCCCAAATGTATTCATATTCACGAAAGAATAGAATTAATTCTACTATTATTTTGGAAAGAAACCATATTATGGATATACCTACTGCCTACTCTTCGACTTATCGAAGAACGGCTGAAACTCGCGCTTTGGGGTCTAGAAGGGAGAACACTTCTACTTTAATGCTGGAATTATATTAACACTAGTTTGGAGAAATTCCACTTACCTTAGCTCGGCGTGACGACGATTCGCCGGCCGAATTTCGTGAAACTAACTCCGCAGGAATGCTCCCGACAGCTTTATACTTCGCTACCAGCAGACCTGAGTTTGACTGCGTTTGACAGTGTAAATGGAAGGAAAAATCAAACCCTTCGTTCCCCTCTGTTTCTGTTCGTTTACTGGAAATTATATGAAGGGAAAATGATTTAAAACGAAGTGGGAGCCTTATATACTTGGGGCCTTTAACTCGCATTTGTCGAATTCGATTTATAAGTCGCATTTGTCGAATGCAATTTATAAGTCGCATTTATCGAATGCGATTTATAAGTCGAATTTTCCTTGCGACGCTTCGACTTGGCGCTTGTCCGGACTCTCCCCAGGCCCTTTTCTCACACGTATGGCATTCTAAAACTCTTAATCAACATGCGAATAGGCCAACTAAGTGTCAAGAACTTTTGGGGTGTAACAGTTGGGATTCCAGATGTAGATGATCTAAGGCAACATATTTTAATGAAAGCTCTGCTCCCGATATTCTATTCACCCAAGTGCCACCAAGATGTATCGCGATCTATGAGAAGTCTAGTGGTGGAATGGCATGAAGAAGGACATCACAAATTTGTGACCACGTGTCTGAATTACCAGTAAGTGAAGGTTGAACACCAGAGATCCGGAGGTATAATTCAAGATATCAGCATCCCCATTTGGAAGTGGGAAGAGGCCAATATGGATTTCATTACAGGTCTACCTCATACACGCCGATACATGATTCGATTTGGATGGTTGTAGAACGAATGAATAAGTCAGCACATTTCCTACTAGTCAAGACCACAAACTCAGCAGAGGATTATGCTAGTCTATACATCCGGGAGGTTGTCAGGTTGCATGGGGTCCCTTTGTCCATTATTTCGAATAGGACTACTCAGTTCACCTAGAACTTATGAAATTCATTTTAGAAAGG
This sequence comes from Datura stramonium, assembly GCA_018107945.1. NCBI lineage: Eukaryota > Viridiplantae > Streptophyta > Magnoliopsida > Solanales > Solanaceae > Datura > Datura stramonium. The sequence continues at coordinate 53,396 of JACEIK010005438.1, read as the reverse complement.
ACTTGGTACTCAGCTTAAGCTCAGTACAACTTTTCATTTGCAAATATATGGCTAGGCTGAGAGGACCATCCAAACTCTAGAGGTTTAGGGCTTGCGTTATTGATTTCAAGGGTAGTTGGGATGATCACCTACCTTTCATTGAGTTTGCATTTAATAGCCGCTACCACTCTAGCATTTAGATAGCCCCGTTCGAGGCACTTTATGATAGGAGGTGTAGGTCTCCTATAGGGTGGTTTGAGGTTGGTGAAAGTACCTTGGTATGGCCTGATTCAGTCATCGAGAAAGTTCAACTTATCAGGGAAATGCTGAAAATAGCTCAGAGCCGCCAAAAATCATATGCAAATAGGAGCAGAGAACTTGAGTTTGTTGTGGATGATTAGGTAAATCTAAAAATTTCACCTATGAAAGGGGTATGAGGTTTTGGAAGAAAGTAAAACTTAGTCCCCTCTATGTTGGTCCTTACAGGATTCTAAGGTGCATTTGCAATGTGGCCTATAAGTTGGACTTGCCTGAGGAGTTAGCATCGGTGTATCCAGTCTTTCATGTGTCTCTGTTAAAGAAATGCATCGGTGATCCGATCTCAGTTGTGCCTTTAAAGAGTGTGGGCATAAAGGAGACTCTCTCTTACGAGGAGGTCCCAATTGAGATCCTTGACAGTCGGGTTCATAAGTTGAGGAATAAGGACGTCATCTCGATAAAGGTTTTTGGAGAAACTAGCTTGTAGAGGGAGCTATGTGAAAAAACGAAGAAGATATGATGGCTAAGTACCCTCACCTTTTTCCTTCCAGTTTAGCTTCAACATCAGGTACTAGTTCTTCCTTAGCACTCTACTCAGCCTCATGTTAGTTTCATGCCTTTTAGTTCTATTCAGGTCTTAGTATGCATCCATGATTCATGATTTTAATTCAGTCATGTATCTCAGCTCGAAGTCAATCACTCCATTAGTTTTCAACTTATAGTTTTTAGCTTATTGTCTTCAGTTATGGGATTGCAACTATTTCCCTATCTTTCCAGCTTATTTAGTCTCCATTCAAGGAAGAATGTTCCCAAGGGGAAGATATTGTAACATCCCAAAAATTTCTAAGACTAGCCCATGGATTTAAAACTTAACCATGCAAAAAATTGAGAAAAAGGTCCTCAGTATGGGTCACAATACAACTCGTAGGATCCTGATATAAGTCGTACCAGGACTCATTGCAGGAGAATCAGAGAAACATTCTAGGAATTTTTGGGAAATAACGAGCCATGGTACGACTCATGGTATAATTGTACAGATTGTGGTAGGTTCCCATGGGATGAAAATGGTTTTGGGTCGGTTCCCTAACCACGAGTGTTAGTACGAATCATATGATCCTGGTACGACTCGTTGGTTGGGTCGTATCACCGGATGGGAAGATTTTTGAAATAGTTACCCAGGGGCATTCTTGTCAAATTCTAAGCTCCAAACTCCTAAACTATGTGGTTTTAAGGTATTTGGGAAGGGGATTTAGAGAATCAGCTGAGTATTTTCCCTCATTCCTCTCAATAACCGTACGTAGAACTCTGACAAACCTCTCATGCTAAGAGCTAGGGCTTTTTGCTTCTTCACAGAATTTCAAGACTTCTTCTCTAGGAATCTTCTTCAGGTATGTGAGACTCCAAAAAGGGTATCCTTTCACCCTTGTATCTCAAATTATTTTCAGAAGAACTTAATTATTTCCAGCGTTATAGGACATTATAAGTTAGGGTTTTTCAGTCAGCTTATGAATACCTTAATTTTAATAATTCTTTATGTTTTCCATGATTATTATTATTTGAAATTCATGTCCTGATTTCATTTATATAGTATGCTTTTCTAGCCCTGATCTTTAGCATGATATTGGAATAAAACTGCATGATTTAGAATTCGGTCAGAAATGTTGTATTATCAAGATTCTATCACTTGAGTATGAATTTTAGCATAAATGCTTTAAATAAGAGTCAATATTTTCATATTATAAATACACTTAGAATTTTAAAAAATATCACTTATCAGTTATCAGTATTACCAGATTTTCAGTATTATTCAGTTTATCAAGTCCTTTAGACTCTCAGAACACTTCAAGATAAGTTGTTCTAACTTAGTCTTAGGACATCAGTTTTGAGCTATTAGTACAGATATATACAATTAGGTCTTCAGTTGGGAGTAGTACTTAGCACCGAGTGGGCTGGGGTTCAGCGCACTCAGGCTCCCAGAACTATGTGCCATCACCGGTCATTAGCCCAAACGGGCATGAGTTTAGTGATCATACAACTATTTCTTTATACCCTTGCAAGGTATATTGGGTCCTATCGATGGGGCATATACATCAAACACCACGTCTAGCTCATATGGTTATATATTGGTGAATAGGCACTCCCACAGTACATACAGTCAGGGTTCTTAATCTAGTCCAGTATTTCAGACTTCAGGATATGTATATAACCCTTAACCGGTTTATCAGTCCTTACAACATTTTTAGATTTTCAAACAATTTTTAGTATTTATAAATTTAAATAGGGTCATTGCATGTCATTTCAGTATTGCTAACAAATTTTGTCAGCATGTTTATATTTTTATTTTACATCTCACATACTCAGTATTTTCAAAGTACCAACTACATACCTTCTATGCTATATTATTTTATGAAATAGTACCAGGTACTCAGGCCCAACAGTGTGGTTAGTCTCATTCCGACGCATTTCAGTAGAGCTGTAGTGGTGAGTCCACATCTCTCGAGGACCGAACACTTTTTTCCATTTTAGTTGTATTTATCAGTTTCAGTTACTGATGGTAGAGTTAGCTAGGAACTTCTCCCAGCAACTCATCAGTAGTAGAGGATTTCAAACAAAGTGTTAGTATTCAGCTTGTTCAGTACTAGCTAGTTTTGTATGACCATATTTGTTTCAGTACTTATTCTTGAATGTTTCATAATAACCCAAATTTTGCTCATTTTCAGTTTTAAGTTACAGTTTATGTTAGAATTGTGCTATGCCATAGATAAGCTTGGGGTCAATTGTGACTCTAAGCACCGTGTCACGTTCACGGTACAAACTCGGGACGTGAGAGAGAGTTAGCTTGAGATTTGAACGGATGTGCTTAAAATCACACTCTAGGGATTGATAAACTCTAGAGTGAAATTCATTAATTTGGCTGAGAAACTTTTAATGAAATTTAGGAATCATTGTTTATTACATCATAGCATTTGAATGAGTTAAGCTTATGCCCAGCTGCATTACCTTTATTTTTGGAATAGAACCCTAGTCATCTTTACCAATTGATTATAAAATAAAAAGATTTTCATATTATGTAATTACAAATCTTAAATATAATAAAATCTAAATTTATTAGTCTCCTTCTCCCTAGATATTAAGACTATAAGTTGGGTATTATATCGGACACATAGATTTCATCATTATATTCTCTATAAATTTCGACCCCAACTTCATTGGTTTATATATTTGATACAAAGACCTCTTTATATTATTTTAAGGTGTAATTTAGGCATATCAACATTCATAAGGAATTAAAATGAACAAGAACATAGACTTTCATAGCTAAACCTAGCTCATGCATGGAGGATTACTCGTAAACATGAAAAACATAGTGTGTTGAAGAACAACGATGTTCCCACATGTAGAAGATATCCTTACATACCTTTAATCGTACCCAAACAATAGATAAAATTAGGCATTATATGAAGAACTTCCATCAATCCTCTACTTAAGCTTTTATGAAGAATTACATTGAAAATCCTATGATGGTAGAGTACAATCGTGTTAAGAATCCAAACACAGATTTTAGAAACACTAGGAATTACTTATAATCGCGTGGGAGTACTTACATTAAAGTGGGAAGGTGTTGACAGGAGAGTAAAGTAGTCTTAAGGCTCTCAAAATTGAAGAATAAGAGTACAAATTGGAAAAACGTGCACTACATTCTATTTATAGACCTAAGATTGGGCCTAGGATTCAGTGTGCCACTGTCCCCGAGGCGATTACTTTTGTCACGATGGACAGCATGTTGCGGTGGCTATCATGGTGAACTTCATTATGATGGGTGTTGCATCGTAATTCTTGTTGCATGCTACACTTGGCCGATTTACCCAAAGTCTCTCATATCGTTCATACGGCGCGGTCACCAATATGGTGAACTTTAGTGCGATGGAACCGCATCACACTCCCAATTATACAATCAATACTTAGAAAAATAATTCATATTTTGGGTACGATGTTCATAACTTCTCATATAGAACTCAAATCAACGAGATATTTGATTCATCTAAATTTGAATATAAATACGGTATCAGACATTACCACACATTCGCTATAAGAAATATGATTTTTTGTGGCGACTTATCTAGTTGCTGCTAAAATAGAGGTTTTAGAGGCGACCCGAAAGAGTCGCTACAAAAGATGGTAGTTTTAGTGGCAAACTTTTTAATCGATACAGAAAATAGTACATTGGTGGCGACTGTTTTTAAGTCGCAACTAATATGGGGAAGTTTTTTTGATAAAATATAACTGAATTTTGTTTTAGTGACTAT
>JACEIK010005438.1:7334-48039 GCA_018107945.1 Datura stramonium | reverse complement strand
TGTCAATTATAGAAAAAATGGAGCATAAGTTGGCCAAATTTATCCTACTTTTAATTCCCAACTCGTTCCAATTAAAAATCCATCAGCAACCTGCAAAAGTGACCCAACTTTTTTCTTTTTAATCCTACCCATTTGTCTCTTAAATCTAACTGACCAAATTAATCCAGCCAGTTCTCCCTTTTTAGTTACTCCCAACATCCTAAACTCTCCAATCTATCTCATTATACACACAGACACCACCGACGCTCTTCTCTTGTCTGCTCTGTCCCCCTTCTTTTTCCTTTTTAATTACCCCCAATACCCAAAACTCTCCAATCTCTTCTCATTATACACACAGACACCACTAAAGCTCTTCTCTTCTCTGCTCTCTCCTTTTCTCTCGGCGAAAACCACCACCGGAAAGCTGTTTATCATATCAACTGTCGAATATCTTCACCAACAACCAATATTGTTTCCCCTTGACCACACAGAGATCGAAGTTATCAACTGCAACCACCCTTAAATAGACCCCCCATTTCCATTATCATATCACAGTCTTCACTATTCAACCTCATATTAAGCTTTCAGTTAATTTTTTATCAGGTTCCCCACTCTATTTATTTTTTAAGATTAGTTTTCTTCATTAATTTATCTGATTGTGCAAGATTTTTGTTAATTTTCAGTTAAGTAATGACTTATTTGAGATGGGTTTTCTCTAAATCACATGAAAATGTAATAATTTTAACAACCATGGATGTTACAGATCCATCTTGGTATGTTCTATTTTGTTCGGCTTATTATTTTATCATTCTTATATGTTATTAACCCCAAATATACTTGATTGTGGGAGAGGAGTACTCAATTTAATCTTTGATTTGGAATTTTTATCTAATATTGTGGCTTTACTTACTACACTAATTACATATCTCTGATTTGGAAACTCTCAGGTAGTTACTGAGATTTTATTTTTTCTCTGTGAAACTTTGAGTGTTGTGATAGGTTTACGTGTTTCTTGATTTGAAGTTGTTTCATGCTCACATTTTTTTAACCTATATTTAGTGCAGGACATTCTCCTATTGATGGATCTAAATAGCCCTCAATATATAGTTGGTCCTAAGAGAACATTATAAAACATATTATTTTCCATAACCTTTAGATGGAGAACTATTGAGGTAGCATCAATCACCTCCAAACTAGTTCTGGAAAGCGACTGATGAAATTTTCAGTATGAGAAATATACATGGGAATATCAACTATAATTTAACCATAAGAAAAAAATATAAGAAAAATTAATACTAAAAAATTTAGGGAAGATAATTGAGATATGCATCTTACATGAATCTAGCAGGAATTATCTTTTAGAGGGAGATCATAAACTGGAGATGAGAAAAAGTTCCCTTCTTGCTCACCAGACTCAATCAGCATCAGAACAACCTATTTTATGATTCTTGTTAAATTTAGTGGGAATGAATGTGTTTTGGATTATAAGTGAATTATGTGCAGGATACTTGGAAGCATTCTGATTGCAGCAGAGCTTTACCTAGTTTGCTCTTATGGGGTAAAAATAGAAGAGAAAAAATTTGATAACCAAGATAATAAAGAGAACATATTCTCGATCAAGGAAAAAGGGGAGAATACCATGTTGTTTAAAGTTGACATCTAATAACAGTTCATCTGCTAAAATAATATGGGATAATGAATAGAGTTCATTGGAATGACACAAAGAGGGAGGTGAAGAGCTTTAAGTTCATCTTGTAGAATGAATTGATCCATTGTTATATGCGCTACTTTTTAGTCAAGTATGCTACATGTATTTGGATTGTACTAACTTAAACTAGCTATTTATTAGTCTTGAATTGTTTTTTATATTTGCACAAAACTTATTTGGTATATTCTAATTAAGATTTTAACTTTTCATTAGCTTCCTGTTGGTGTTATATACAAAAAATTAATTCACTCATTCTCTAATTTTATGTTATATTAACTCTACATGATTTGTTATCTTCAAGATCCATATTGTTCCCTTGTTTTTCTCAAATGACTAATTTGAGATTCTAAGATATGTTGGAGGAACAAAAGTTCGACTTCCCTTCTCATGTTATTTTAATTCATTTACAGTAAAAATCTTATTCAAAGAGAAATGGTATGTAACTTAGCCTAACTTGTCTTTCTTTGTAAGAAAATAGAAAAATAGAAAGGTAATAATGGGACCAATGTTGTGCATGTTTAGTTTAATGGGCTTATCTTTCTCTTTGTTTGCTGGTTAAATATTGCCATGCTATATTTTTGTTATTTGTATAGATCCTCCATTTTTTGTAATTTTAAGGTTCTGGGGTTAGTGTTAGACACATGAATTTTGTTATGCCACATTTTTCATCTTTAATCCTAAAAATGTTGGTTCAGATTAACATATGGTTGGAAAAACATAGTTATTAAAATTATGAGTCTAATTAGTTCTAACCTAACTTCTGGTAGAAGTCCATTTTTTCTTCAGGTTTCACCTCAATTTATTTTCCAAGGTATATTTTTGTTTTTGGTGCTAAGCATATCCTATGTGCTCTCAGTTAGGAATTTGATGGTTTGATGTATATGATTCGCTGAATTTGAATGAATGATAACACATTTCTTTGATTTAAATTTTTCTCTAAAATCTATCTTGAGATGGTAATACTGATATTCTTTCATCTGAAATTATTCTTTCTTACTGGCTATGCACATTAAAATTACACATAGTAGTGAATCTCATAAGATTACACTAAAAAAATAGAATTGCTTTCACTCATGATATGTATAAACTTCTATTCCTTCCCATATCTTTCAAGATGATAAATCATTTCCAGTTTATTATCACATTAGAAGTGTAACTTTGCTTCTTTTTTCAATTTTAGGGACAAGATTATTCTCTATAATATAAATTGTTGGCAGCAAAAGTTTGTAAAGTGTTATTGTTTTACTATTGGGTAATTTAGTAGTAAAATATAATTAATATTTTTTTGTAAAAAATATTAGTATTAGTGGCGATCCCTGGTCGCTACAAAAGTATATTTATAAAAATAAAATTAATTTCTTCTGAGGCAAGCTAAAGTCGCCTCTAAAGCTTTTTGTGGCAATTTAAATTCGCTGCTAAAGTTTTTGTGGCGACTTATGGTCGCTAGTAAAGTGTTTTGGGGCGACAAGGTTGCCTTTAAAACCCTAATCTTCAGTGGCGACCTTCCTAACATCATTTTTGTGAAATTTTTGGTGGCATATTTTCTTACTTTCTGTGGCAAGTTTAGTCGCCACAGAAGGTATATTTTGTGGCGACTCTCAAGAGTTGCCACAAAAAACTTTTAGTTATGGAAGTACTTGGAACGACCCTAAGGTCGCCGCTAAAAACATTTTGTGGTGATTTTTTAGTCTTTAGCAACGACATTGATCGTCACAAAAAGTGATATTTCTTGTAGTGATTATTATTAACACCACACCATTCCTCCAAATTTACTATTTTCCACTAGTTCAACTCCTTAGAACAAAATGCAAGGTGTTATAATGTCTCCTTTTAGGATCATTACTCTCCAAATGATGGTCACATCTTTTCTTAACCTTTTATAGCATGGAAGAAGGAACTCTCTTAATTTTATTCGTTCATCATCATCATTAATATCATCACTGTGAGAAAGTTTTATAGGATCTAAGAATCATATGCACCAAGCGCATGAGACATTTAGCCTTATCATAAATGTAATCATGGGTACATGAATCATGTATGACATAATATAGGACATGGGAGTTCTTGGAACAAAGAATAGCATGAGAAATGGGTTCATATGACATATCATAACAAAGATATAAGTTCATAGATCAAGAGTGACATAGTGTAAGAAATGAGTTCATAAATCATTTGGACATGACATTAGACATGGGTACATGATATATGGGTTAAGAATAGACATTTACCTTAGGCATCATATTCTCGTTCAAGAAACAAATGCATCTATTTTGATTTCATATCATTTTAATCTTCCTACATATCCTCATCAACATTTTAGTTTCTCGATAAAACCTTTACTAATACTATTTCTTTTGTCCTCAACTTGTAAACTTGATGATCAAGGATGACCACGGGAAATTCTTCATAGGTCACACTTTCTTTAATATTTAGGTTCTCATTAGGAGCAATGAGAGATGGATCTCCCACACACTTCTTCAAATCTGTGAAAAAATAGATGTGTCATGGTCAACTTTGTAGGTAGTTCCAGTTTATAAGCCACCTGCCCAATCTTCTTTAAGATTCTATAGGGGCTAAAATATTTGGGACTAAGTTTCCCCTTCCATCCAAATCACATAACACCATACATAGGCAAAGCATTCAAGAGTACCAAATCATCAATATTAAATTTAAAATATTTGCATCACACATTGGAATATGACTTTTAGTGACTCTAGCTATTTTTAACTAATCTTGAATCACTTTCCCTTTTCCATAGACCGATGAAAAAAGTTTGGTCCCGAAAGTTCTGCCTCACCAACTTTGAACCTCCCTATAGGGAATTCATATCTTTGCCCATACAAGGCTTCATATAGTGCTATCTTGATTATCAAACTCTATAAGGGGTAAATGATCATCCCAATTACCTTTGAAGTCTTAGGTACAAGACCTCGATATATTCTCATGTATCTAAATTGTGCGCTTGTTATGATCATTATTTTGTGATAACGCTCAATATATCTCTCCCGGTTAAGGAAGTTTGCAACAGTTGTTGTCAAAAATAAATTACTCGATGGGTGTCGGGGTCGAACTCTAAAAGGAATTGAGCATGATACTCCAAAAGTTATAAACTAACTCAAATTAGAATGAATCATTTTTAACATGTGTAAAATGAAAATTGGGGGAAAAAGGGAAAATAATATTGAATTTGAATTTATGGAATGAAATTAAGCAAATGAGTTGTTGCAAATGACAAGAGAGGGCTAAAGACGTCCAATAGAAGAAGTGATAACTTGATTGGGATTAATTCAATTTCCTTAACTTAAATTTCTAGCATGGATATAAATATATCCTCTTATTTTTTTAACTACAAGGATGCTTTTGTCTTGTATTTTGTCAAACCCCAAGGTCACAATCAAATAATCATCCACAAAGCTGGAGGAAAAGTCAAGCTATCTCTAGCCCCAACCCTTTAATGGAGTGGAAATGTGGGTTTTGACTATCTCTAGCTCAACCCCACAACTCTACACTCCAAATCCTCACTATTGTTTCCTCATCCAAATCACACTCTTCTTTCTCAAGCTCAAGCAAGATAAGTAAGCTAAACTAGTATTTGCAACCACTAATTTCTCAACTAAAATTTAGAGAAAATAATAGATCCATACTTATAGATTAAACTTAAGAGGAATTTATCAATACCCAATCAAGTTTAAGCACTCATCAAGCACACACCCCTAGCTAGAAATTTAGCTACTCAATAATGGAGATAGAGAAAATATATCAATGGATAAATCATCAACAATCATCATCATATTGAATAACCAATTTAAGCTTTCAAAATTTGCAAAAATGGTGTACTTTGCTAAAATATTGAAGAAGGAGAACAACAATGTACTCTATTCTTTCTCTATACTTCTCTCTACAATTCAATGCTTCTCTATGATGTGTTATTATTTTTGTGTGTACAATTTGGGGTAAAATCTGCACATTCTCTTTGTAAAACTTTCCAAGTATACCTTTGGAAGCTTCTTAGATACTTTTTGTGCCAGATCTGGATATTTTTTCCCTTTTTAGCGTATTGGTTACTTGCGAGACACTTGTGTTTCGCAGATGCCCATCCGCGAGCCGTCAGTCCTTTGCAGGTCTTAGAAATGTTGCTCGGAGTCCTCCTGCGGTTGCACCTGCATTTGGCAGGTGCCAACCTGTGCTTCGTAGATTCTTTTCTGCTCCATATCCAGTGTTGATTGCCAATGTGCGGCATCCATGTTCCTTGCTTCCAGCAGGGTGCTTTTTGTTCAATTCTTTTGTTTTCATTGTCTAAGTTCAATACATGCACAATAAAAGGAAAATGGCATAAAACATTCCTAATTTGTTATGAAAACAAACCAATTGCTCATGCTTAAAAGCCTAATGAGTTGGTAAATTACCAACTTCCAAACTTGAACTATTGCTTGTCCTCAAGAAAGGCATCCACCCACAACTTTAGAATTGAATTGAACATCTTCATCATAAGAGCTGCACAAGAGACTACTAAAACTTAAGACAACTCCAAAATGACACACCGACTCAAGAGAATAAAAAGACTCAAAATATACTGCACACATTTAATTGGTAACCATAAATATTTGACACATCTCACTTTCATTCTTTCAACCCAAAACAGAGACATGTTCAAACAAATCAAGGTTCATAAGCATCTCAAGTCATTGAAAATAAACATTCAAGGTTTGCCTCAAAATTCACTACACAACTTGTCACATTCGTACCTCTCAATTGAAAACACAAATTTCAGCATTTACTCTAAAGAAATGATGCCACTCACCAAAAGAGAGAATCTCATTCACATAGATTCAATTCATACAAAGGGATTATAGAATGATGTAAAGATGCTCACTCTCTCAAAGATATTCAGGTGCATATACGTTGAGCCATAGACTTTCCCTTCATGTAATTCACCACTAATGTAGAGTTACTACAGTTGGAATCATTAAGGACTTGCGGGTCATAATGAACGCTATGGATCAAATATAGGAAAATATTTAGCTCTAGGGGCTAGAACCTCCCTAATTCCTTTATGCACACATTCAGACATCTCTCTACACTTAGCGAGTTTACTTTACCTTATCTCTCCCTTCTCATCTTTCACAAAAATAATTCTCTTTTATCTACCCTTTTGACACCTTCAAATTTTTTATTAAGCCTCATCTCCACAAGAGGTACCACTATTAAACCTTTCTCTCTTTTGTTCTTTTTCTTTTGATCAAGAGTTATTTAACACGAAATTTTATCTTTCCTCAAGAAATAGGCGCTGCCTCTCTTAGAAGCTCATTCCTCTTTTTTCTCTTCCTTACACGCCCCCCAAACTTAGGCATTTGCCTATATTTTTCTTTCGTTACTAGAAATCAAGGAGGATGGGTGCCAAAGGGTAGGAATAAAGAGGATACAGGGCTTGTAATATGATTTCCAAAGAAAAAGATTAAGGCTAAACAATGGTTAACAATGATTGATTTTTAAGGATATCATTTAGTGGTGAAGTGACTAATGAAAGAGGGTCTAAGTTTAGTTCCAGTGTGCAGCTACATCTAGGATTCTTCCTTGAATCACATTTGGGGCAAGTTCTAGACAATATGCATACACAAGAATAAAGCTAAAAAAACCCAGTCTCACGATCCAAACATAGGCCTGGATCTAGAAACGGAATCTAGAACCATAAAGGAGTTGATGGAACACAACCCCAACTAGCTCACTAATAAACTGAAAGATAAACATAACAAAAAGGATAATTGCATGTACTCAATAGATAAGGACTCACAAAAGAGGGTAGGCTGACTGGAATGGAGCAGGAGCAACTAAGGGTGAGGCTGAACCTGATCACTCGGACCTGTATCATGAGACGATACAACATAGAGTATGCAATCAGTACTTGGAATGTACCGAGTATGCGAGTTAAGTAAAATCGCTAAATAAGTAAACTGAAATCATGCATATCATAAATCATTTCATCATAAGATTTTTAGAGTAAGGCTTGCATTCTATAATATGAAAACATGATTTAAACATAGCTGAGTGTCATAGATGAATCGAATTACCCAAAGCTGAAACTGATAATCATAAGTAAAATGAAATATTGGGTCAAACCTGCTGAAAACATAATATTATAACTGAGGAACATGCATACTGAAATCATGAGGAATAATAGTAGACTCTTCATATAACCGACATTACCACGATAGAGCTTACATGGTGTCGACTATTACACTCAACTGGGCAAAGCCGTCCAAAGCCTTTCCAGGGCTAAGGGCGCTACCATGATATCGGTATCAAGCTAAAGTCCCCTCGGGGGCAGGGGAAAGCTCACAAGGGAGGTCCCGAAGAATCTGAATGAACCTACATTGGCACGTAGTTCTAAGGACAGTGTTAACTAAACTCTTAGCCTATTCGGTGCTAGACACTACTCCTAAAAATATGCATATGCTCTCCATTATTTTTCAACGAAGTTGAACCATCGTCTTTCGAAGAAGCTAAATCATAATATTACATACATAGTCTGAAAACATGCGGAGCCTCAACGCAAACCATACCACAAGCTTAAAAGTGGGAGTTTGGACTCTAAAACCATGTGGTAATCTAATAACATGAAATTGAAGTAAAAGATAAAACATACTTGATCATATGGGCTTGCCCAAACTTATAATGCTTTGAAATAGACTTGATAGTCAAGATCATGGATATAAACATGGGTAATTTGAAATCATACTTTCATCATAGACATTTCATCTTACTTAAAAACATAGATCATAATCTCAACTCTTCGTGAACTTTCATAATTGGACATCATAATTTGTAAAACTTTGAAATTATAATTTATAATTGAAATCATTATAAAAATGCCAATGAATCTTAAAACAACCTTAGAAACATGAATAGAATTTAACCATGATTGATACTTAGAAAATTTCACAAATTGGGTTAAAACCCTCATAGATTCATCAACCTTGACTTTCATGAATTTAGAAAAGGATTTAGGCATGAGAGTGAAGGAATACTCCCATTCACAACCCTACATACCTGGGAACTTTGAATTCACACTCTCCCTTGAAAGCCCAAAGGAATTGAAGAAGAAATTAGAGAGTTCTAAGCTTGCTTTTCCTTAGGAATCCTCTAGCTTTTCATGTATGGGGAGGAAATAGATTAGAATAGATTAGACCCTCTTAAAATTCCCCTAACAGAGCTTAAAACGATGTAGTATAGAGCATAGGAGCTTAAAAATTATGAATTTACCCTTACTAACTTCACAGGAAAAATACATTATGTTAGGAGTAACACCTCATCCAATGGGTCTTCCTTAGGTTCAAAGAGTCATTACTTTGCTTCATTTTCCATAATCAGGTCTGCAACCACGATTGGACAGGATGAATCGTTACTTGCCCCGACGACTCATCACTTTAGGCCATTGTCACCACTGCTCGCCACTGCTTACCTTCTGGAAGTCTTCCTAATGGGGTCATACCACGACTTGCTGTTCCCTTCAGCGAGTCATACTATGACTCGTGTAAGTCACCTTGACAAAGACAACTCTCATAATGACTGCTTTCCCTGACCCGTTACACTGACCAATGAGTCATTCCATGGCTTATTGGTCCTGGACCTGTTGACCAACATTCTCACCACGATAGGGACCCACAGTCTATGGGAGCTTCCTACGACTCGTACAACGGGTCATCCTAAGAAAATTTTCCAACTTTTCTGTTGCACATCCCTTCAACTCTCGAGTCTAGTCTTAGGAATTTCTGGGGTATTACAATATCTCCTCCTTGGGAATATTCATCCTCGAATATGGATTAAACATACTGAAAAGCTGGGGAAAAGAATTGTCATCTCAAATACTGAATATCTAAAGCTGAAAACTAACGGAGTGACTGACTCTGGATTGAATTACATGACTGAACTAAATTCATGAATCACATAGACATGCATTGACATAAAAGAAACTGAGATACATGAAGTGAAAATGAGACTGAATGCAGTACTAAGGAGGAAATTGATACCTCAAGCTGGAATTGGGCCGGATGGTAAAAGATGCAAGTATTTAGCCATCATATCTGCCTTGGCTTCCCATATTGCTCCTTCAACATTCTGACTTCTCCATAAAACCTTTACTGAAGCTACCTCTTTGTTCCTCAACTTCTGAACCTAATGATCAAGTATCTCAATCAGAACCTCTTCATAGCTAAGACTATACTTCACACCTACGCTCTCCACTGGAACAACCAAAGTCGGATCACCTATGCACTTCTTTAAAAGCGATACATGGAAAACTGGATGTACTAAAGCCAATTCTAAGGGAAACTCCAACTCATAAGCCACCTTGCCAACACGTCTCACAATCCGGGACAGGCCAACATAGCGGGGACTAAGTTTCCCCTTCTTTTAGAATCTCATCACTCCCTTCATGGGAGATACCTTTAGAAACACTCAATCATTAATTTCAAACTCAAGTTCTCTCCTCCTCACATCAGCATAGGACTTTTGAAAACTCTGAGCAATTTTCCACCTTCCCCTTATAAACTAGATTTTCTCCATTGCCTCATGAATTGAATCTGGCCCTATCAACGTAGCTTCAATGAATTCGAACCAACCAATAGTATACCTACACCTCTACCCATAAAGAGCCTTAAATGGAGCCATCTGAAGCTGGAATGGTAACTGTTGCGGTATGCAAACTCAATGAGAGGTAAATGTTCATCCCAACTATCTTTAAAATCCATCACACATGCTCTCAACATGTCCTCAAGAATATGAATGGTACGCTCAGCCTGATCATCTATTTGCGAGTGAAATATTGTGTTAAGCTTGACCTGAGTACCAAGCCCCTTATGAAACAATCTCCAAAACTGGAAGGCAAACTAAGTACCTCTATCTGATATGATGGACAAGGGCACTCCATGAAACCGAACTAATTCCCGAATATACAATTTGGCATAATCCTCCACTAAATCGGTAGTTTTGACTGATAGAAAATTAGCTGCCTTAGTAACCTATCTACGACCACCCAAATAGAGTCATACTATCGATGAGTACGAGACAACCATATAATAAAGTCCATATTAATCTCCTCTCATTTCCAAGTAGGAATACTAATGTCTTGAAGCACACCTCCAGGTCTTTGATACAAAACTTTCACCTATTGACAATTCGAACACTTGGCCACAAACTCAGCTATGTCCTTCTTCATTCCATTCCACCAATAGACTTCCCGTAGGTCACGGTACATATTAGTGGCACCTGGATGTAGAGAATATCTAGAGCCATGAGCCTCATGCAACATCCGTTCTATCAAATCTTCAATACCTAGTACACACAAACGACTTTGATATTGTAGTACACCATCTCCCCCTTGGGAGAAAACCTCCACCTTCTAATTCTAAACCGCTTCCTTCAACTTTACCAAGATAGGATCCTATTCTTTCCTAGACTTGACTTCAGTCACTAAAGAAGATTCTGATCCATTTTGAATAATGACACCACCATCTGTCGAGTCAACAAGACGAACTCCTAGTCTTGTAAGCCGATGCACCTCCTTCACCAACTCTTCCTCCCCTCATCTACATGAGACACATTCTCCATATAAGTCCTTCTAAGAGCATCTTCCACCACATTAGCCTCAACTGGATGATAAAGGACACTCGTATCATGATCTTTAAGAAGCTCCAACCACCTTCTTTGACGTAGATTTAGATCCTTCTGGGTAAACACATACTGCAGGCTTTTGTGGTCCATAAACACATCCACATGGACCCCATATAGATAGTGTCTCCAAATCTTCAAGGAAAATACTACCGCTGCCAACTCGAGGTCGTGAGTTGGATAGTTCTTTTCATGGACCTTAAGTTGCCTGGAAGCATAGGCTATAACTTTACCATGATGCATTAATACACAACCAAGGCCGATCCTCGAGGCATCATAATATACCACAAACCCCTCAGTATCCTCAGGTAGAGTCAACACTGGTGCTGAGGTGAGTCGAGTCTTCAACTCTTGGAAGCTCTTCTTACAGGCCTCCAAACATTGAAGCTTCACTTTCTTTGGGATCAACTTAGTCAACGGTGCTACAATGGATGAAAACTCTTCAACAAACCTCCGGTAGTAACCAGCTAATCCCAAGAAAGTCCTAATATATAAAGGACTAAGTGGTCTAGGCCAATACTTCACAGCTTCTATCTTTTGAGAATCCACATGTACACCCTTACTTGACACCATATGACCCAAAACTGCTACTGAGTTCAACTAAAACTCACACTTGCTGAATTTAGAATACAACTGGTGATCCTTAAGAGTCTGTAGTACCACCATCAAATGAATGACATGCTCCTCCTCGCTCCGAGAGTATATGAGAATGTCATCTATGAAACGATCAGGAACATGTCCAAATACGATTTGAACACCCTATTTATCAAATCCATAAAAGCTGCAGGAGCATTCTTTAGTCCAAAAGACATAACTACAAACTCATAGTTATCATACCAAGTCCTAAAGGCTATCTTCGGGATGTCACTCTCCCTAACTTTTAGCTGATGATACCCGGATCTGAGGTCTATCTTTGAAAAGCAACTGGCAGGATGAAGTTGGTCGAACAAGTCATTAATTCTAGGGAGAGAATACCTGTTCTTGAATGTGACTTTGTTCAACTATCGATAGTCAATACACATTCGAAGGGAACCATCCTTCTTTTGGACGAAGAGAATTGGTGCACCCCACGGGGACTTGCTAGGACTGATTAAACCCTTGTCTAAAAGGTCCTTCAACTGCTCCTTAAATTCCTTTAGCTCAGCTGGAACCATTCTGTAAGGAGGAACAGATATAGGCAGTATATCGGGAAGAAGGTCAATTCCAAAGTCGATCTCTCGCTTCGGAGGAATTTCGGGTAGATCATTTGGAAACACTTCTGGATATTCGCATACTATAGAAACTGATTGGAGAGTAGGGGTTTCAGATGTAGCATCCTTGAGCCTAACTAGATGGTACACGCAACCCTTAGAGATCATCTCTCTGGCCTTAAGATAATAAATAAAGTGACGTACAGGCACATTGAATGACCCTTCCACTCTAGGACTGGCCCAAAAACTGAAACTCTACCGCACTGGTTCTACAATTTACTGAGGCATAACATGCATGTAACCAATCCATGCCAAAGATAACATAAAAATCTATCATGGCTATCTCTACTAAATCTGCTGAGGTGACTTTTTGAAGGACTGTGACAGGGCAATTTCTATATACCAGTCGAGCTATAATTGAGTCATCGACTAGAGTAGAGACTGAGAAGGGCTTTGATAGGATTTTGGGATTGACTCCAAAACTACTAGCAACATAGGGTATCACAGAAGATAAGGTAGCCCCTAAATCTAACAATGCACAAACATCAAGGTGAAATACTCGTAACATACCAGTCACCATATGATGTTAAGTCTCCTGCTCCTGACGAGATGCGAGGGCATAAAACCTGTTCTGACGCTGACCACTACCTGCACTCGTGGAGGCACCCTGCCGAGCTGAGCGTGCTGGTGGGGCTACTGAACTAGTGGTTGGGTCTCGGCCTCTACCCCTACGTCAGGTCGGGGAGAGTCTCAGTTAGGCATNTGGGGCTACTGAACTAGTGGTTGGGTCTCGGCCTCTACCCTATCCCTATCTAGCTGTTGGACAATCTCTAAGCATATGTCCGGGCTTCCCACAGCTGAAACAAGCACCTGTACCTACTAAGCACTAACCAATATGCCTCCTTCCACACCTGTCAAACCTAGAATGCTAGGCTCTACAGGTCTGCTCCCCTAAGTTTGATAGCCTGACGCTCGTCCCCTCAGGTCGCGCCTAGATCTGGATGGCACACTTGCTGGTGACGACACCGCGGCTGATGATATCTAGTGGGACTATTGACGAGGCCTACCTCCAGGTTTCTGCTGGAAGAACCCAAAACTATCGGTATTGGCCCTCTTGGCCTCTCTTTCCCACTCACTCACCCGCACCGCCTCTATCTGCTGGGCGTACAGAACCAACCGTGATAAATCAATATCCTGATGAAGCATAGCAGACTGGCAATCTTTGACCAAATAATTTGCTATCCCATGCATGAACCGGCTCACTCGATCCCTCTGATCCACCACCATCTCAGGTGCATATTTGGAAAAGCGGGTGAACTCTAAAGCATACTCCTGGACTGTCATGTTATTCTACCTCATGTTCACAAACACAGCCGCTTTGATTTCCCTCATCTCTCAGGGAAAGAACCAATCCAAGAACGTGGTGAGAAACTCATCCCAACCAATGGGACTCGCTCTAACTACCCTGTTATCCTTCCACTGTCTCAACCAAATATGGGCAACACCTTTCAGCTGATAAGAGGCTAGGTCTGTGCTTTCCTCCCCCGTCACCCCCATAATCTAGGTGATCTTCTAGATCTCATTAATAAACATGTATAGATCCTCGTCCACCTTCAATCCGAGGAACTCAGGAGGATTCATCTTGAGGAAGTCCCAGACTCTTGCCGCTGCCGCATTCCCATCCTGGGGAACATGCACCACCTGCAGGTTGACCTGGGCGCTTAATGTATGTTCCAACATCTATATGGCTGCCCTAAACTTTTCATGGGCAACCATCTCGGGCACATGATCCTCGGGGGCTGGTGGGGCCTACTGGTGCCCATCTCCGTTGCCATTCTCATGGCCATTTCCGTTTCCGTTCCTTCTTCCATTAACATGCATGAAGTCATGGTTTTACAAATGAGTATATCATGAGTTAGAAGGATTGAGAGATATTTCACGCACGACATAGATCATGAAAGAAGGAAAATTTCCTAAAACGCTTCGTAGCCTCTTTGTCATAAGTGTGGAGAGCTTCACACCTATGAAAAATAATATACTTAATACGGCTTTTAGACACCATAGGATACTTTAAAACCTAAGGCTCTGATACCAACTTTGTCACGACCCGAACATAGGCTCGAATCTAGAAACATAACCTAGAACCATAAATGGCTCCAAGTCGACCCATGGAATAAATATGAAAACTAGAGATCAACATAAATAATTGCGAAAAAAACATTTAAAATAGAGAATGTCTGAATGACCAATAACATCTTAACAACGGAATACATAACACTAAACTGAAGTTGAATACATACTATGTTTGATAAGCCTCTACAATTAGACAAGTTGATGGGACATGACCCCAACTAAGTCACTAATAAACTGAAAGATAAACATAACAACAAGGCTAACTGCATGTCCTCAATAGATAAGGACTCACCAAAGAGGGTAGGCTAACTGGACTGGAGCAGGAGTGACTAAGGGCGAGGCTAAACCTGATCACTCAGACCTGTATCATGAGACGATATAGCATAGAATATGCGATCAGTATTTGGAATGTACCGAGTATGCGAGTTAAGTAAAACCGCTAAATAAGTAAACTGAAATCATGCATATCATAAATCATAAATCATTTCATCATAAGATTTTGAGAGTAAGGCTTGCATGCTATAATCTAAAAACATAATTTAAACATAGCTGAGTGTTATAACTGAATCGAATGACCCAAAGCTGAAACTAATAATCATAAGTAAAATGAAACATTGGGTCAAACCTGCTAAAAACATAATATCATAACTAAGTAACATGCATACTGAAATAATGAGGAATAATGGGAGGCTCTTCATATAACCGACATTACTATGATAGAGCTTACGTGGTCCTGATTATTACACTCAAGTGGGTAGAGCCGTCCAAAGCCTTGCCAGGGCTAAGGGCGTTTCCCATGATATCGATATCAAGCTGAAGGCCCTCGGGGCAAGGAAAGCTTACAAGGGAGGTCCCAAAGAATCCAAACATACCTATTTTGGCACATAGTTCTAAGGCATAGGGTTAACTGAACCCTTAGCCTACTCGGTGCTAGACACTACTCCTAAAAATATGCATATGTTCTCAATCATTTCTTAACGAAGCTGAACCATCATCTTTTGACAAAGTTGAATCATAACATTACTTTGCATATTTTGAAAACATGATGAGTCTCGGCTCAAACCATACCACAAGCTGAAAAGTGGGAGACTAGAATTTAAAATCATGTGGTAAGCTAATAACATGAAGTTGAAGCAAATCATGAAACATACTAAATCATATGGGCTTGCCAAAACTTATACATGCTTTGAAATAGACTTGATAGTCAAAATCATGGATATGAATATGGGTAATTCGAAGTCATACTTTCATCATAGACATTTCATCATACTTGAAAACATAGATCATAATCTCAACTCTTCATGAACTTTCATAATTGGTAAAACTTTGAAATCATAATTTAAATTTAAAATCATTATAAAACATACCCATGAATCTTAAAACAATCTTAGAAACATGAATAGAATTTACCCGTGATTGATACTTAGAAAATTTCACAAATTGGGTTAAAACCCCCATAGATTCATCAACCTTGACTTTCATGAATTTACAAGAGAATTTGGGCATGAGAGTGAATGAATACTCCCACTCATAACCCTACATACCTGGGTACTTTTAATTTACACTCTCCCTTGAAAGCCCAAAGGAATTGAAGAAGAAATTGGAGAGTTTTAAGCTTGTGTTTCCTTTGGAATCCTCTAGCTTTGTATGCATGGGGAGGGAATATATTAGACCCTCTTAAAACTCCCCTAACTGATCCTAAAATGATGTTTTATAGGGCTTAGAAGCTTAAAATTATGAAGTTGTCCTTACTAACTTCGCTGGAAAAATACATTCTGCCAAGAGTAACAACTCATCCAATGGGTCGTTCTTAGATTCAATGAGTCGTTACTTCACTTTATTTTCCAGACTCAGGTCTGCAACCACGACTTGACAGGATGAGTCGTTACTTGCCCCGATGACTCGTCGCTTCCGCCCGTTGTCACCACTGCCCGCAACTGCTTACCTTCTGGAACTTCCCAACGGGTTTATACCACGACTCATTGTTCCCTTCAACGAGTCGTACCATGACTCATGTCAGTCACCTTGACAAAGATAACTCTCATAATGACTTCTTGCCATGATCCGTTACACTGACCAATGAGTCATTTCATGGCTTGTTGGTCTTGGACCTGTCGACCAACATTCTCACCACGACAGGGACCCACAGTCTGTGGGAGCTTCCCATGACTCGTACAATGGGTCGTCCATAGAAAAATTTTCAACTTTTCTACCGCACGTCCCTTCAACTCCCTAGTCTAGTCTTAGACACTTCTAGGGTATTACAATAAGGCATCACACTCCAAAGAGTTCAACTATATTTTTAATCAATTCAAAGGTATGACTTTAGAAAAGCTATTTATGAGTTTTGCACTCTCTTTGCAAATCAAAAAATCAAACAAAGAATGTGTAATTCATGCAAAAAGAATGCTTCTTTTTTCAAATTCATGTGCCCCTTTCTTTCAGAAAATCACTTTGCTATGCCAATAAAAAAAATTGATGGCACCACTCAAACAAGTGCAACCATGACTTAAATGATAAACTAAATTTGGCATTTTTCCTTAAGAAAGTTGCCTCTCAATCTATCATAGGGAAATGACACTCGGTTCGACACAAAATAAACATAACAAAAACTTGCTCTTTAAGAAAGAACTGTGGTATAAAAAAAATCTTCGAAGTTTATTTACTATCTACTATCTACGAAGGCGATTTAACCAGGTAGAGTGTCCAAGAATGGTTGCCGTTGTTTCTCAGGAAACTGCTTGTTGAAGTTGGGGACGTCTTGTCCCAACCCCTCTAGATTGAAGCATTTTTTTAGAGGAACGGCCAGTCCTGATACTTGATATAGTATTCCTTCTTGCCGTCCACACATAATTGAATGGCATCTCTGATATCATGAGGGAACTTAGTTTCCTTTGCTTTGCCTTTGCCTTTGCCCTTGCTCTTGGAAGCAGCTGGGCCTTCCTTTTGTCCTATCACCCAGAAGAAGACATTTTCCTACAAGAAAATGTGAGTGCCATACACAAGAACCAAACTTTTTTTGTATTTTTCGATTAAGGAAAAAAAGAGAAACGGCTATGCTAAGCTAAGCAAATAAAAAAGAAGGAAGTTGGATTGCTACAAAATAAAAAGGCAAATTAAATCACTGGTAGCACCTGAGCTACACCCATGTGCCGCAGATGGGCAAGTGAGTCACAGGTGCAAGGCAGCAACTCTGCTTTTTGGCACTCCCACCTACATTGCATCTACATTTCGCAGATAGTGACCTGTGGCTCATAGGTGCAACGCAGGTTTGAGGTGGTGAGCTGAAGCGCACTCCTCATTCCTGTTCTGCACCTGCATTCCGCAGGTTAAGATCTGTGGCATGCATTTGCTCAACAGAGGCCTGAACTTCAATTTCATGCTTGCACTTCCATTTTTTTAACAAGTATGAGCAAAATTAATATCTAATGGGTACTCAGACTTTCTCGAAAGATATCTCATAATATCAATCAACACACAAGGCCAATATAACCACCTAACGACTTCCCTTTAGAAGGACATTACCCCGTCTATTATCAGAAAATGTCAAGTGACTAACCCGAACCACAATCATCCAATTAAGTTCAAAATTTCACATTACTCACCCACACTATCACATTTTTCATCTATGTTACAAGCACACAAGAGAGATGATGATTTTCCCTTAAGAAAGACGTCACTTTATCTATCATCGAGAAAAATCATGCATCTTAGGTAAATGGGTTTATCAGACATCACCCCTAGCTAAGATTTCAAAGAATAATAGCAAAACCAATCGATATAGTATCAAGAAATAAGAAATCCTACCCATTTGATTTTGCAATTCTAAGCTCACCAACAACACCCACAAAAATTGATTTTCACATATACATGAAGATTATTCATTGGGGAAATGGGTAAAACATTGGGCAAGAAAAAGGAAAGGTATCATGCTTGTTATGCCACATATACCATTTGAGCTCAAGAAAACAAAGATGAAAAATGAAGAAGCATACCAAATAGAGTGATGTCACACCCCGAGCATACACCCTGGACGGGACACGGTACATGGGGTCACAAGCAACCCTAGGTCAATCCCTGGTCTACCATACACTGCCATTCTGAGTAAGAATATAAATATAGCGGTAGCTGTATAGTAAACTACAAAACATTTATGAAGAGAATAGAACTGAATCGTAAAGTGTAACAACGAAAGAATAAAACTAAAAGTCTAAAAACCAAGTTTATGTCTGAAAGTCACTATAATCGATGAGTTGCTGGGACAAACCCCCAGCTAATTCCAAATCTATATAGAAGAAAGAAAAACTAAATTAAGTAATATTCATCCTCGAATGATGAGGACTCACCAAATAGAACAGTTGGAGTCTTCTAAGAGCGATCAGCTAGCGAGGCTGAGACTGAGATCCTGTAGTTGTATCATAAAACGATATAGTATAAAAGTATGTGTCACTACTTTAAATGTACTGAGTAAGTGAGAGAAAAAATAACACAATAGAATAAGTAACTGTACTAAACAGACATGCAATGACCAATGAAACTGCAGAAGCTGAAATAACTGTAATAAACAGAGATAGATGGTCTAAATGACCCTATATGATGTCAAAGACATGCTCTGAATCTGAGATACTGGTCTGAAAGACTATACTGAACTCATAACTGCACTGAGTAGTCTGAAACTATTCTGAATTGAGCTAAGCTGAGACTGAGCTGAACTGAGCTAAACTGAGACTGAACTGAACTGAGTTAAACTAAGACTGAACTGACTAGTGCGAGAGTCTATAACCGACATATAACCACATGAGCTAGATGTGGAGTCCGATGTATACACCCCATCGGTAGGACCCAATATACCTTGCCAGGGTATAGAGGAATGAACACAAGAGTCTAGGGCCATGAGGCCAATAAAACTATAACCTACGGTGGTAACGTAGTTTTGGGAACCTAGTTGCGCTGGAACTCCGGTCCGCTCAGTGCTAAGTCCTACTCCCACTGGATAGTCCTAGACTGAATACTAAGCTGATAGCTCAAAACTGGGGCTCAAGACTAGTCAGGAATTCCTATTTGAAAGCACTCTGAGAGTCTTATTGGATCGATCCTGGAACTGGGTTCTAAGAGTGGTCAGAGCTGCTTATCTGGAAGCGTCATAATTGTCTAAAGAACAAGTTGTAATCTGTAACTTGGGACTTAAGGCTGGTCAGAGCTGCTTATCTGAAAGTTTCATGACCACCTAGTGAACCACTAAAACTAAGTTCTGAGTCTGATTCTGATAACTGAGAGGTACTACTGACACCTCAAGAATTTCTGTCGTCGAACTGATCAGTTGACATTTCTGACTGACATTGAGTACTATAATAGTTTAACTAAACTGCACTGACATCAATCTAACTAAATTTTAGCATCAACTAACAATATGGGAATCCTCAACACTGAAGGAATCAAGCAAATTTCACTATTTAATCACTATTGCAAGATTTTAAATTTTTCTACGTTCAAGGACTAGGGCTAAATTTCACTTCACAAGAACAAACATCATTTCAGTCACAAGTTGGTGGAAAATATCTATAATTAACATAAAATAATATTCCACATGAATTAAATGAAGTATGATTGACAATTTCTTAACCTTAACTAGTTTCGGGGCTAGAACTGATAGAAAGAAATAGGGAGAAATTTTGGGGACACAAGGGAAGAACTATTCTTTGTTGAATTCCCACATACCTGGCTAAAATTTCCCCGGAGAAAGAAGATTGAATGAATGCTACTAGTGAGGAATCCTAGACCTTGCTTGAGAGCTCTTGAGAAGTACTTACGCTACTTTTCTCTGAAAATCTCAGTGGGAATGAGGGGGAAACTGTTTATCCCCTCTAAATTCCCTTGGAATAGGCCAAAACGATGCAGTTTAGAGTCTAGGAGGTTATAAAATTACTGAAACATCCTTAGAAAATACGCAGGAAAAACTGACTGCCAGTCCCCCACGAGGGACCTAACAGGATCGTGTCCAGTAACCACGGGTCATGGTAACCTCTCGTGAGGTACACTACCAAAACCCCATACTGGTCACCATGGGGGACACCATGAATAGTGGTGTACCCAATGACTCCCATTTCAACCCCGTCGTAGTTCTCAATTATTTTGTGGCACCGGGCGCAGCTGAACCATCTATGATGGGGGCAGCTAATGCATAGGGTGGTGACCCACTCGTCGCCAACACTGCCTAAAACTTTATGGATTCACCATGGGCGACACCACAACTCATGATGCCCCAAACGCATCATGGTGAGGACCCGTTGAGTACACTGTCTGAATTCTCCAACTCCTAGTCAAACCCTGACCACGGATCACCCCACGACTCGTGGTCACACCCGTGGTCACCCCCTTTTCCAAATTTTTCATCAAGTTCAAAGTCCTCACCATGAGTCACTTAACGACTCGTGATCACCCCCACGGGTCATAGAATGACTCGTTCTGTAACCTGGTGCATATTTTCCAATTTTCTCCATTTTAACTCTCGGGTCTAGTCTTTGAGTTTCTAGGGTATTACAATATCTCCCCCTTGAGAATATTCATCCACGAATGTTGGAAAACATGCAAGAAAGTAGAGAATGACAATATTTATACACAAATACTTATCATGAAAGCTAAAAACTAACAGAATGACTACCTCTAAACTGAATCACAAGTCTGAACTTGATTCACTAATTATACACATATTCATTTACATGAAAGAAACTGGAAAACATGAACGGAAAGCAATTTTGGGGAGGAAACTGATACCTTAAACTGAAACTAAGCCGAAAGGGAATAAATGAGGATATCTAGCCATCATATCTGCTTCGGCCTCCCACGTAACTCCCTCAACCTGTTGATTTCTCCACAACACTTTGACTGAAGCTACCTCCTTTTTCCTCAGCTTATGAACCTGACAGTCAATGATCTAAACTGGGAACTCTTCGTATAAGAGACTATCTTTCACCCCCACACTGTCCAATGGCACAATTGAAGTTGGATCACTGATGCACTTCTTCAATAGTGACACATGGAATACTGGGTGCACAGATTCCAACTCTAAAGGTAATTCCAGCTCATAAGGTACCTTGCCAATTTGCCTCAGAATTTTGTAGGGTCTCACAAATCTCGGACTGAGCTTTCCTTTCTTCCCACATCTCATTACCCCTTTCATGGGTGAAATTTTCAGATAAACCCAGTCATCCACAACCAACTCCAATTCTCTTCTCCTCACATCAGCATAGGATTTTTGACGGCTCTGAGTTGTTGTTAGTATTTCTCGGATAAGTTGTACTTTCTGCATAGATTTATGAACCGAGTCTAGGTCGATTAAAGTAGCTTCACCAACCGATAGGATATCTATACCTCTTGCCATACAATGCCTCAAATGGGGCCATCCAAATACTGGAGTGGTAGCTGTTGTTGTAAGAAAACTCGATGAGAGGAAAATGATCATCCCAAATTCCCTTGATATCAATCACGCACGCTCTCAACATATCTTCTAGGGTCTGAATAGTTCGCTCAGCTTGTCCATCTATCTGCGGGTGAAAAGCTGTGTTGAGCTTGACCTGAGTACCAAGTCCCTTCTGAAAAGACTTCCAAAAATGCAAGGTGAACTAGGTACCTCTATCTGAAATGATGGATAATGGCACCCCATGAATTTTGACCAACTCCCGGATATAAAGCCTAGCATAGTCCTCAACTGAGTTTGTAGTTTTAACTGGGAGGAAGTGTGCTAACTTAGTCATCCGATCTACTACTATCCAGATTGAATCATATTGCTGACGAGTCCGAGGTAGACATAATAAAATCCATATTTACTTCTTTCCACTTTTAGGTGGGTATGCTGATATCCTGAGTCATACCTCCCGGTCTCTGGTGTTCTACTTTGACTTGCTGGCAGTTCGAGCACTTAACTACAAATTCAGTGATGTCTCTCTGCATGTCATTCCACCAGTAAATATCCCATAAATCATGGAACATTTTAGTCGAACTAGGGTGGATGGAGTATCTCGAGTTGTGTGCTTCATACAATATCTACCATCTTAAATCACCGACGTCTGGTACACACAATTTATCCTGGTAACGGAGCACACCATCTCCCTTTTTGGAGAAAGCCTCAACTTATTTTCTGAGAACCGCTTCCTTAAGCTTAAGTAAGATGGGATCCTCATCCTGTCTGGACTTAAGTTCAACAACCAAAGAGGAATCTTACCCACTTTGCATTACCAGTCCACCCTCAGCTGAATCAACCAACTGCACCCTTAACTGAGCTAGTCCGTGAATATCCTTCGCCAGTTCCTTTTTGCCTTCCTCAACATGAGTCACGCTCCCCATAGACACTCTGCTCAGGGAATCATCCACCACATTGGCTTTGCTCGAGTGATATAGCACGCTCATGTCATTGTCCTTCAGGAGCTCTAACCACCTTCTCTGATGAAGATTTAGATCTTTCTGACTGAATACATACTGAAGGCTCTTGTGATCGGTGAAAACATCCACATGAGTCCTGTACAGATAGTGTCTCCATATTTTCAATGAAAACACCACCGCTGCCAACTCCAAGTCATGAGTTAGATAATTCTTTTCATAAACTTTGAGTTGTCTGGAAGTGTAGGCTATCACCTTTCCCCGCTGCATCAGATCGCAACCGAGTCCAACTCTGAAAGTGTCACAATATACTACAAACCCATCTAATCCTTCTGGTAAGGTCAACACTGGAGCGGTAGTGAGTCGAGTTTTTAACTCCTGGAAACTGTTCTCACACACATCTGACCACTAAAATTTCACCTTCTTCTGTGTTATCCTAGTTAGAGAGGATGCTATAGAATAAAAGCCTTCCACAAAGCGTCGGTAATACCCAGTTAGACCTAAGAAACTTTTGATTTTGGTTAGGGAGGTAGGTCTGGCCAGTTTTTCATCACTGCTATCTTTTGAGGATCAACCTAAATACCTTCACCCAAGACCACGTGACCCAGGAAAGTCATGGACTTCAACCAAAATTCGCATTTGCTAAACTTGGTGAACAATTGGAGGTCCCTGAGTGTCTGAAGCACTATCCTCAGGTGATTAGCATGCTCTTCCTTATTTCTGGAGTATACCAGAATGTAGTGGATAAATACAATGATGAACATACCCAGATACTGCTTGAAAACTCTATCTGTTAGGTCAATAAAGGTTGTAGGGGCATTCGTTAGTCCGAAGGATATAACGACAAACTCGTAGTGACCATACCAAGTCCTGAAAGCTTTTTTTGGTATGTCACACTCTCTGACTCTTAGCTGATGATATCCCAACCTGAGATCTATTTTGGAGAAACAGCTGGCTCCCTGAAGTTGGTCGAACAAGTCGTCAATTCTGGGTAAGGGATACCTGTTCTTGACTGTGACCTTATTCAACTGACGGTAATCAATGCACATTCTGAGGGTACCATCTTTCTTTAGCACGAATAGCATTGGAGAACCCCAGGGATAGATGCTAGGTTTGATAAAACCCTTATCAATAAGGTCTTTTACCTGTTCCTTCAACTCCTTAAGTTTAGTTGGAGCCATTTTGTAAGGAGGGATGGAGATGGGCTGAGTATCTGGGATAAGGTATATACCGAATTCGATCTCCTGCTCAGGAGGAACTCCAGAAAGATCTTCTGGGAACACATCAGGAAATTCGCTGACAATAGGGACTGACTGGATAGTTGGGGTCTCAAAGTTGGAATCTTTGACCCGAACTAGATGAGAGATACATCCATTAGAAATAAGCTTCTGGGCCTTAAGGTAGGAAATAAATCGACCCTTAGGCATTGTACTGCTGCCCATCCCCTTTAACACTGGCTCATTTGGAAACTAAAATTTGACAACTCTAGTTCTACAATTGACTGAAGCATAACCGGAGTGTAACCAATCCATGCCAAAGATGAGGTCAAAATCAAACATGTCTAATTCTACAAGATCAGCTGGAATAACCTTATTGAAGACTGAGACTGCGCAATTTCTATACACCCAGTTGGCTCTAACTGACTCGCCAATCGTGGTGGAGACTGAAAATGGTTCTGAGAGGACTGCTGGACTGATATTAAACTGAAAATCTATGTATGGAGTCACAAACGATAGTGTGGCTCTTGGATCTAGTAAGGCATATACATCTAGCTGGAAAAGACATAACATACCCGTGACCACATCAGGTGAGCTCTCCTGATCCTAATGAGATAATAATGCATAAAAATGATTGTGGCGCTGACCGCCATCCGTACCTGAAGTATTGGCCTACTGAGCTGGTCGGCCTGTTGGAGCTGCTGAGGTAGTGGCTTGTGACCTTCCCCATTCTGCAGACGGACACTCTCTAAGCCGATGAACAAGTTGTCCACAACCAAAACAGTCCTCTTGACCTAAATACACTCTCCTGAGTGGTGCTTACCACAATTAGGGCAAGCTGGATACCCATTGCTAGCATTGTCGCTCTGGGACTGAGAGCCAGATGCTCCACCCCTCCGATCTTGGCAGGACCAAAAGGTAGTAGTGTTGGCTGTGCTGGGTGTTGGAGCCCGCTACTGCTGCTGCTGTAGGCGACTATTATCGCCAGACCTCTGGTGTCCTTAATCTGATTGGCCAGTATTTTCCCATTTGTTTCTCTGCTCCATGTCCTTCAATTTTTCTGCCTCAATCTGTTGGGCATAAACAATGACACTGGAGAGGTCAATGTCCTTAATCAACATCGTTGTCCTGCGCTCCTTGAGGACTAGGTTCGACACCACATTAACAAACTTCAGCATGCGAGTCCTTGGCTCGGCCACCATCTATGGAGCGTATTTGGACAACCTGGTGAACTCCAGAGCATATTCTTCTATTGTCCGATTTCCCTGTCTCAGATTCATGAACTCCACTACTTTTGTCTCCCTGAGCTCCCGAGGGAAGAATCTATCTAGGAAGGCTGTAGTGAACTCCTCCCATTCCACTAGTCCTTCTCCCGCTGGTCTCCCTCCTTCCATTACTTGTACTAGATCTGGGCTACCCCTTTTAACTGGTAGGCAACCAAGTCGACACTCTCCGTGGAGCTGACACCCATAATCCGGGTGATGTTTCTAATCTCGTCCACAAACTCCTGTGGGTCCTCTCCCACCTTAGATCCCTGAAAATCTGAAGGGTTCATCCGAGTGAAGTCCCACACTCGGTCAACTACTAAGGACCCATTATTGTTGATTGGAACCACCTGCTGGTTCACCTGGTTGGTAACTATTTGAGCGAACAGCTAGATAGCCGCCCTGAATTCCGCGGTGGACACTGAGTAGTCATGAGGGGCTGTTGGAGCTAGTGGGGTAGGTCGGTGAGTGTTATCGTCACTTCTTCCATTACCACATCAGAGGCACAATTCACTGAAACGAAACAGAGCACGAATTAGGAGAACGATCCTGGACTTGAATTTCAACGCACGATAAGGAGTATGAATAAAAGGGAGTTTTTTCTAATAACATCTCATAGCCTCCACTTCATAAGTGTGGCATGCTTCACACCCATGAAAATGAATCAACTCGATGCGGCTTTCAGACATGTGAGGATACTCTAAACCTAGTGCTATGATGCCTAATTTGTCACGTCCCCAGCTTACACCCTTGACGGGACACAGTACTTAGGGTCACAAGCAACCCCAAGTCAACCCATGGTCTACCATACACTAGCACTCTGAGTAAGCATATAAATATAGCGGAAGCTGTAAAGTAAACTACAAAATATTCATGAAGAGAATAGAACTGAATCTTAAAGTTTAAAAATGTCAGAACAAAACTACAAGTCTGAAAACCAAGTCTGTGTCTGAAAGCCACTACAACCAATGAGTTACCAGGACAAACCCCTAGCTAATTCCAAAATCTAAATAGAAGATTGTAAAACTAAATTAAGTAATCTTCGTCCTCGAATGATGAGGATTCACCAAATAGAACAGCTGGAGTCTTCTGAGAGCGATTGGCTAGCGAGGCTGAGACTAAGATCCTGCAGCTGTATCATAAAATGATACAACATAAAAGTATGTGTCACTACTTTGAATGTACTGAGTAAGAAAGAGAAAACATAAAACAATGGAATAAGTAAATGTACTGAACAGACATGCAATGACCAACTGAAACTGTTGCAGCTGAAATAATTGTAATATATTGAGATAGTCTAAATGACCTTATATGATGGTCAAAGACATGCTCTGAGTCTAAGATACTGGTCTGAAAGACTATACTGAACTCATAAATACATTAAGTAGTCTAAAATTATTCTGAACTGAGCGAAGCGAAGACTGAGCTGAACTGAGCTAAACTAAGATTGAACTGACTTGTGGGAAATTCTATAACCGATATATAACCACGTGAGATATACGTGGAGTCCGATGTACACACCCAATCAGTAGGACCCAATATACCTTGCCAGGGTATAGAGGCATGAACTAGGTGATCACAAGAGTCTGGGACCATAAGGCCAATAAAATTATAACCTACGGCGGCAACGTAGTTTTGAGAACCTGCGTGCACTGGAACCCCGGTCAGCTCGGTGCTAAGTCCTACTCCCGCTAGATAGTCTTAGACTGAATACTAAGCTGATAGCTCGAAACTGGGGCCCAAGACTGGTCAGGAATACCTATTTGAAAGAACCCTGAGAGTTTTATCAGACTAGATCTTGGAACTAAGTTCTAAGACTGATTAGAGTTACTTATCTGGAAGCGTCATAACCGTCTAAAGAATAAGTTGTAATCTGTAACTGGGGTCCTAAGGCTGGTCAGAGTTTCTTATCTGAAAGTGTCATGACCGCCTAGTGAACTACTAAAACTAAGTTCTGAGTATGACTCTGATAACTGGGAGGTACTACTGACACCTCAAGAATTTCTGTATTCAAACTAATAAGATGACATTTCTGACCGACACTGAGTATTCTAACATTTTAACTGAACTGCACTAACGTCAATGTAAAAAAAATTTCAGCACTAACTAACAATATGCGAATCCTCTACACTGAAAGAATCAAGCAAATTTCACTGTTTAATCACTATTGCAAGATTTTAGATTTTTCTACGTTCAAGGATTAGGGATAAATTTCACTTCACAAGAACAAACATCATTTTAGTCCCAAGTTTGTGGAAAATATCTATAATTAACATAAAATAATATTCCATGTGAATTAAACGAACTATGACTGACAATTTCTTAAAATTCAATAGTTTCAGGGCTAGAACTAATATAAAGAAATAGGGAGAAAGTTTGGGGACACAAGGGAATAAATATTCCCTTGTTGAATTCCCACATACATGTCTAGAATTTCCCCGAAGAAAGAAGCTTGAATGACTGCAACTGGTGAGGAACCCTAGGCCTTGCTTGAGAGCTCTTTAGAAGAACTTACACTACTTTTCTCTGAAAATCGTAGTGGGAATGAGGGGGAAACCATGTTGCCCCTATAAAGTCCCTTGGAATAGGCCAAAACAACATATTTATAGTCTAGGATGTTAGAAAATTACTGAAATAACCTTAGGAAATTCGCAGGAAAAACTTACTGCTAGTCCCCCATGAGGGACCAACGGGTCGTTCCCAGTGACCACGGGTCGTGGTCACCTCTCGTGAGGTACACTGCCAAAATCACATACTGGTCACCACGGGGGAAACCATGACTCATAGTGTACCCAACAACTCCTGGTGACCCACCCATCACTAACACTACCTAAAACTTTTTGGACTCACCACAGGCGACACCACAACTCGTGATGCCCCAAACGAGTCTTGGTGAGGACTAGTTGAGTACACTGCCTGACTTCTCCAACTCCCAGTCAAACCCTAACCACGGATCACCCCAAGACATGTGGTGTTGACCATGACTCATGGCCATACCCTTGCTCACCCCCTTTTCCAAATTTTTCATCAAGTTCAAAGTTTTCACCATGAGTCACTTAACGACTCTTGGTCACCCCCACGGGTCACAGAATGACTCGTTCTGTGACCTGGTGCATATTTTTTAATTTTCTCCGTTTTAACTCCCGGGTCTAGTCTTTGAGTTTCTGGGCATTACAAGTGAATAGAGTATGAAATTGGAAATTTAAAAGCTTTTCTTTTCATAACAATAGCACCACCACACAGTTCTTCTTGTTTTTCTTAGTGTGCTAGATTTTTGGTGATGGTGGAAGAATGTGAAGAAGGATGGAATTTATAGGGAAGAAGAAGGTGAAAATTTGTGATGGAACTGATGGGGGTCAGTGGAAGAATGTGGGAAAGTTAAATAGTGGTTAAGGAGTTAAGGAAATGGGAAAGTTGTGCAAAAATGGGGGTTTTAGGAAGTGGGGATGAAGTTGAAGACACATGTGCCGGACCTAGGTCGGGTTAGTCAACTTTCAAATTTTACCTCATTCCTTCACTTGCATTGAATCTGCGGCTGCAGATATGCATCTGCGAATCGCAATTCAAACGCAGGTGACCTTTTTGTTGCCAAGTGCACTACTTCAATTATGTGGTCCACCTGTGTCTTGCAAAACTGCACTTGTGTTTAGTAGGTGAGATGTAGGTCACTTCAATTTTTCATATTTTTTTCTAGGTGCACTACCTCAATCCTGCGCTACACTTGTGTCTCATGGATCTTCACCTTCATTTCACAGGTGACACATAGGTCCTTCTCACTTTTCCAAGCATTCTGGACCACACCTGCGCTCTGCAGGTTGGTACCTACATTTTGCAGGTGCCTATGCTCAATTTTATTTCACTTTGTTCATAATCCAATCCTCCTACATAACAAAGACAAGAAAAATGTGAAGTAAAAATAAATTTAAAGGCACTTGGGTTGCCTCCCATGAAGCGCTTGATTTAACGTCGTTGCACAATGATTTCACCTCACAACTTTATCATTCATCCGAAGGTTTGTCCTCCTCATCAAGATCATTTCCTTACTCATCTTTGTTATCCATCACAGCTATCACCTTATATTCATCAAGTGGTTCCATTGGTTGACACACATTGAATGTTACCTTGGCACCACCAACCGAAACTTCAGCTCTCCAAGATCAACATCTATAAGAGCTCTCCCGATAGCCAAGAATGTCCGCCTCAATATAATAGGCACCTCAATATCCACATTGCAATTTAACACAACAAAGCGGTTGGAAGGATGAATTTGTCTACCTAATCAATACATCCACAAGAATTTCCATGGGGCACTTTATAGATTGATTAGCCATAAGCAACCTCATTGTGGTAGGTCTGGGAATTCCTAATCCTAGTTGTTTGAAGATCACAAGGGGAATCAAGTTTATGCTTGCCTCTAGGTCACAAAGAGCCTTATTGAACACATACACCCCAATGGTGCAAGAAATAGTGAATGCTCTGGGGTCCTCCCTTTTTAGGGCCAGATTGTTTACCATCACTGCACTAAAATGATGCGACACCTCCATAGTTCCTGCATCCTCAACTCTTTTATTTTTCAGAATCTCCTTTATGAATTTTGCATAACCCAACATTTGGAGCAACACATCTACAGCGGTATGTTTATGGACAACTTGATAAACATCTCAATGAATTTCTAAAATTGTTTGTCCACTTTCTTTTTGGTTAGCCGCTGAGGGCAAGGAGGTGGAAGTCTAGGTTTTTGGCCTTTAGCATTGGGGGCATCCTTGCCCTCTTCATCTATATTCTTTACTTGAGGAGAAGCACTTCATTCTCCTCTAACGCCTCTTCATTATCAACACAAATAGGTGCTCTTGAAACCTCTTCAATCACTTCATCTTCATTTGTTTTGGAACCCACAACCATTTTGGGCTTATCACCTATGTTAGTAACAACTTTCCCACTCCTTGTGGCAATAGTCATGCAATGATTATCTTTCTTTGGGTTTAGTATTGTGTCACATGAAAGGGTTCCTTTCATTCTCGGGTTCATTTAGTGGAAAGGTGATTCATTTGGACTTTCAAATTCTTGATTGAGGTTGAATTGGAGCTCACCGTTTAGGCAAGATTAGACACCTTCCCTTTCAATTCTTTAACACCACTGTCGATGGACTCCACTTTCTTTAATACCCGAGCAAGCATCTCCTTAATTTTGAAACTCCCAACATCACTTACACTAGGTTGCATTGGGTCCACATCAACTTTAGGAGGGGAAATATATGGGTTTTCACTCTGATGGTATCTATCCCCATCCCACTTAGGCTCGAGGTTCCTCCACCTGTTATCTTGGTCTCCTTATCCTTGATTATCCCTGTCTCTCCAACCTTTATTCCCGATGCAATGATTCCAAGGGCCTTTGTTGGCACCTTGATATCCTTGATGAGAAACCATCATTTGGCCTGTCATGAACTGGCACTCCTCGTCATATCTAGGTTGTGAGACGTCTTCCTCATATGCATTATAGCCTTGGGTCACAACAACATTGGCGCCTTTGGTTTCAGACCCTATCATGTGTTTGAACATCAACTAATCATGGGTGATCATCTTAGCTAAATTTTCATCCCTCCCTTCATTGCACCTCCTCAACTCGGTTGCTAGATGGCTAGAAGATGCACCACTTGTGGACACCTCGGTGTCCTTAGTGTGCCAAGCTTTATTTGTTTCTGTCATCCTATCGAGAAGAGCCTTGGCCAAGCCATATCTTTGGTCCATGATTGAACCACCTAAAAGATTATTGGCCATCAGTTTGTTGATGGACTCAAGGTACCTATAGAAACTTTGGAGAAACACCCCATCGGACAGACCATGATTGGGGAAAATGGTAACCTTTTTCTTGAATCGGAGCCACACTTCATGAATAGGCTCTACTGGAAGTTGCATAAAATTTTTAATCTCATCCCTCAATTGGAGAATCCGAGAAGGGGAAAGAATCTATTGAGTAATGCTTCAGTTAGATCGTTCCACAATATAGTGGAATCAGGAGGCAACTCCTCCAACCATACTATGGCCTCTCCCGTCAAAGAGAACGGGAATAATATTAAACAGGTGGATTCCTGGTTGATGTTGGTTATATTGAACGGTTGGCATATTTCAACAAAGTTCCAGAGGTGTAGATTAGCATCCTTACTAGCTTTCCCCCTCCACCCCCCCAACAGACCCTTCATTTTCAATAAATGCAACATGGTGCTTGTGACATGAAAGACTGCATTCCTTATTGTAGGTGGTACGCGAATGGCACCAGCTACATCATTAATCACAAGATCATCCTCTCCCTCAATTAAACCATCCAAGCTACCCTTGTTACTTACGTGGCTCATTTTCACACACCTAAACAAATAGAAAAAACAAACAATGTAAAACCAACTCAAGATGCAAAAGCAAATTTGAATCACTAAACAACTAATGGCAATCACAACTCAATTCTCCAGCAAAGGCACCCTTTTTTGATAACACTCAATACATCTCTCCCCATTAAGGGAGGTAGCAGCGGTCATTGTCAAAAATAAAATATCTGACGGGTGTCGGGCTCGAATCCCATAAGGATTTGAGCATGATACTCTAAAAGTTGTAAACTAAATCAAATTAGAATGAATTATTGTAAGAATGTGTAAAATAAAAATTGGGGGAAAAGGGAAAATAATATTGAGCTTAAATTTATGAAATGAGATTAAGGAAATGAGTTGTTGCAAATGATGAGATAGGGCTAGGGATGTGCACTAGATGAAGTGCCAACTAGATTGGGATTGATTCAATTGTCTTAACTTCAATTTCTATCATGGATAACATGGATATAAATACATCCTCTTATTTTTCAACCACAAGGATGCTTTTTCCTTGGATTTTCTCAAATTCAAAGTCACAATCAAATAATCATTCACAAAGCTTGAGGAAGAGTCAAGCTATCTCTAGTCTGAATCCTTCAATGGAGTGGAGATGTGAGTTTTTACTATCTATAGCTCAACCCCACATATCTACACTCCAAATCCTCACTATTGTCTCCTCAGCCAAATCCCGCTCTTCTTTCTCAAGCTCAAGCAAGATAAGTAAGCTAAACTAGTGTTTGAAACCATTAATGTCTCAATTAAAATTCAGAGGAAACAATAGATCTATACTTATAGATTAAAGTTAAGAGAAATTTATCAATATCCAGCCAAGTTTAACCACTCATCAAACACACACCTCTAGCTAGTAATTTAGCTACTCATTAATGGATATAAAGAAAATATACCCATGGGTAAATTATTAACAATCATCATCATATATAATAACCAATTTAAGTTTTCAAAATCTACAACAATGGTGTACTTAGCTCAAATAGAGAAGAAGAAGAAGAAGAAGAAGAAGAAGAAGAAGAAGAATATACTCTACTCTTTCTCTCTCTACTTTTCTCTACAATTCAATGTTTCTCTATTATGTGTTATCTCTTGGGTGCGTACAATTTGAGGTAAAATTGGCACAACCTCTTTGAATAGCTTTCCAAGTATGCCCTTAGAAGCTTCTCCAGTAATTTTTGTGCTAGATTTGGACATTTTTGCCTTTGTCAGCTTATTGGTCACTTCAGAGGCACTTGCATTTTGCAAGTGCCCATCCACGAGCTGCAGATCCTTCCCAGGTCATAGCAGTGTTTCCTGCGGTTGCACCTGCATTTCGCATATGCCAACTTGTGCTTCACATATTCTTTCCTTCTCCATATCTATTGTTGACTGCGTGGCACCCGCGTTTCGCAGGTACTAATGTGCGGCACGCACGTTCCTTGCTTCTAACAGGGTGTTTTTTATTCAATTCTTCTATTTTCGTTGTCTAAGTTCAGTACCTGCAAAATCAATAGAAAAAGGCATAAAACCTTTCAAATTTGTTATGAAAAAAAGGCAAATCTCATGCTTAAAACCTAATGAGTTAGTAAATTACCAACTCATCAATCTGTGAGTGAAAAGTGGTATTCAGGTTAAACTTTGACCTAACTCTTTCTATGAAGACTTCCAAAAGTGTGTTATAAACTGAGAACCTTGATATGATATAATAGGTATTGGGTCCCATATAGTCTAACTATCTTCTATATATACACTTCGCTATAATCTTCTGTTGAATCAACCATTTTGATTGGTAAGAAGTGCGCTGACTTCATGAGTCAGTCTTGGATCACTTAAATTAAATCATGTTTTCAAAGAAAATAGGGTAAACTTTTTACAAAATCCATATTTATTTATTTTTTCTATTTCCACATGGGAAGTTCTATATTCTGAGCAAGACCATTATGTCTTTGATGCTTGGCTTGAACTTCTTGGCAATTTGTACACTTAACCACATAGTCAACCACATTCCTCTTCATATCGTTCCACCAATATATTTTTTAAAGGTTATGTACATTTTCGTGGAGCCTGGATGGGTAGAGTATCTCAAATTGTGTGCCTCAGCCATAATTCTTTTTCTAAGCTCATTTCAATCTAAAACACATATTCTGGCTTGGTACCTCAAAGTACCATCTCGCCCTTGTTCAAAAGCCATCATTTTTCGCATGTGAATCCCTTCCTTTAACTAGAGCAAAATAGGATCATCAAACTGTTTATCCTTTACTTAGTAACTAGGGAAAATTCAGCCATATTTGAATAACTACTCTACCATCCTCGTAGTTAAAGTCGACCTTTAAGGCTTGCCATCCTATGAATATCTTTGTTTTCTTCTTTAACATGAGTCATACTTCCCATGTAAAGTCAACTAAGAGCATCTTCTACAATATTCTTCTTTCCTATATGATAGAGAATATTAACATTATAATCCTTGAGTAACTTGAACTATCTCCTCTGCCTGAGGTTCAACTCCTTCTGCTTGAAAATGTACTGGAGGCTCTTATGGTCAGTGAAAATATCAACATGTACCCCATATAAGTAGTATCGCTAGATCTTTAGTGCAAACACTATAGCTGCTAGTTTTAAGTCATGGATCGGATAGTTCTTTTCATGATTACTTAAGTTGTCGGCAGGTGTAAGCTACTATCTTCTCATATTGCATTATAATACATCCCTGACCAATACCTAAAGCACGACAATAAGCTACGAACCCTTCGTTTCCATCTAGTTCAGCCACCATTGGCGTTGAAGTCAACTTCATTTTCAACTCTTGAAAACTTTTCTTATAGGAGTCAGACCAGAAGAATTTGGTCTTCTTTTAAGTTAATTATGTTAATGGGGTTTCAATGGAGGAAAACCCCTCTACAAATCTTTTGTAATACCCATATAGACCCAAGAAAATCATAATATTTGTTGGAGTTGTGGGTCTAATCCAATTCTTCAAGGCCTTAATCTTCTGAGAATCCACTTTGATACCCTCACTGAAAACTATACTAGGAAAGACATAGAATCTTACCAAAATTCACATTCTAAAAACTTAAGTGTTTGCAACACGATATTGAGATAATTTGCATGCTCCTTCTCTCCACAGGAGTATATCGAGATGTCATTAGTAAAAAAAATCACAAACATATCGAGATAAGGCCTAAATACTATATTCATGAGATCCATAAAATTTAATGGAGCATTAGTCGTCCCAAAAGACATCACAAGAAATTAATAATGTCCATATCTGGTCTTGAAAGGCATTTTTGGAATATCCTCTCTCTAACCTTCAACTGGTGATACCCTAACTTGAGGTCAATCTTGGAGAAACACTTAGCACCTTGAAGTTGGTCAAACAAGTTATCAATCCTTGGAAGTGGGTATTTCTTCTTAATGGTGACCTTGTTCAATTGATGTTAGTCAATGCACATTTGTAGCGATCCATATTTTTTTGAACAAACCAGATAGGAGCACCCCAAGATGAGACACTTGATCTATTAAATCCCTTATCAACAAGATCCTTCAACTAGTCATTCAATAATTTTAGCTATATTGGGACCATTGTATATTGAAGAATAGATATTGTCTTAGTCTTGAGAAGAACATCAATCCAAAGTGAATATCCATGTCTAGAGGGATTCCTGGAAGTTCATCTAGGAAAACATCTGAAATTCACTAACAATTGACATAGATTGAAGAGTCGATGCCTTGAAATCTACATCTCTTACTTGAACTAGGTGATAAAAACACAATTTGGAAATCAGCTTCCTCGGCTTAAGGAAAGTAATAAATTTACCCTTTGGAATCACTACATCATTCTTCCATTCTAAGATGGGTTCATTATGAAATTAAAATTTCATAACTTTGATGCAACAATCAAGAGTAGTGTAACATGATGACAACTAGTCTATGCCCATAATGACATCGAAGTCAATTATCTCTAACTCAACTATGTTAGTTGGGATATTTTAGTGGCATATGGTGACTGTGCAGTCCTAGAGATTTGTTCAGCTATAGCTTATTCACCAATTAGAGTAGCTACGAAAATGGCTCACATAATTGTTCAGGTTCTATCCCAAACTTCTTAGCAATAAATATGGTCACATATGAGAGAATGGATTTAGGATCCATAAGTGCATAAACATCGAAGGTGAACTTTATTCATATATAATGTAACGACATCTGGTGATGCCTTTGAGTCTTGATAACCAGCTAAAGCATATAAATGATCTTGTACTCCACCTCTAGTCATACCTTTCCCGGCTAGAGCTTGAAAAACATATGGAGGTGTTATAGAAGTAGTAGCTGTAGTATTATGAGATTGAGCTGCATTACCACTTGTATTTCGATGGACAATCTTTTTGAATATGAACCCGAAGACCACAGCCATAAGATACATGCATCCCCAAACAATACTCTCCTGGATCTCTCTTACAATATTGTTGTAAGAAGCATACTATAAGTTCTCTAACAAATGCTAGCCTATAATTGTGAGCTTGGAGCTCAGGAATTTTGACTGACCCGACTCTTCTAATCATATCTAGATATCTGAGATGGTGCACCAATTGTAGATGATGAAGGTTATGATGACCTCTTGTTCAATAAATACATACTACCACTTTCCTAATAACCCTTATTATTGCTAACTGACACAACCC
Source organism: Datura stramonium (assembly GCA_018107945.1). Lineage (NCBI taxonomy): Eukaryota > Viridiplantae > Streptophyta > Magnoliopsida > Solanales > Solanaceae > Datura > Datura stramonium. The sequence continues at coordinate 11,480 of JACEIK010005438.1, read as the reverse complement.
TCTTTTTCTGGTTCCTATGCCTATAGGATCCAATCTTTGGTTTATGGTCCTCCATCTGTTATGCATAAGTCATCAACTTATGTATGTTAATGTCCTTGTTCATCAAGTCCGCTGCACACTCATCGGACACTAGATTTTCAAGTCCATACACAAATTATCACATCCTTTCCTGCATAGTCGAAATCAGATTTGAAGCATATCAATATAGTTGTGTGAACTTAAGGTTGTAATTCCTTACACTCATGATTCCTCGCCTGAGGGATATAAATTCATCAGCCTTGTCTTCTCTCAATTCTAATGCTAAGAAGTGATCAATAAAAGCATCTATAAAATCATCCTAGACTGCAGGAGCAACATTTTACCCTCAAGATAGTTTCTATTACTCATACCATGCAATAGCCACATCTTTCAGCTGATAGCAAGAAAATTCAACCACCCCTATCTCGGTGGAATATGTGATTCGGAGAATCCACTGTACCTTATCTATGAAATTCTAGGATCCTCTTTAGGTTTGGATCATGTGAAGGATGGTGGATTCATACAGAGAAACTCTCTAATTCTTGAAGTAGTTGAACCCTCATAAGAACTAGTACTTTGAGATGTCGTTCCTGACATTGGGACTATGCAACAACAAGTTGGGTAAGGATTGAATAGCTCCCCTTATATCTACATAATAAAAATTGGGTGATGGAATGTATAATGTGGGTTTCTCATGGAACATTTTGTCAGTGGAGTTGACGTACGGGTGGCCTGACAATTGGGTAATCTTGAGATCTCATTTGAACACCTTGAGTTTGAGCAACTCACTGGTGTTTGCCTCTAATGCAACATTTTCCATCAGGTAATTAGTTTATTTCCTCTGAAATAAACGTGTAATGCATGAGTTAGAATATTCCTTAGGGCATAACTTTATTGCACTATTTAGAGTATGAAAAGGTGAAACTTTCTTAAAGGGCATGTAACCTCTTAAAAATGTGTCGTGCTTCACACCCTTAATTAAGACTCTAGTAAATACATTTTTTTATACTCCCTAGGATACTTGAACCTAGTGTTATGATATCACGATTATAATGCCAAGACCCTAATCCTAGACAAGATCGGCATTCAACATCTTAACTTGCCCGAGCAAATGACTAACATGACATAAGACTTGAGATATATGCTGAATGAGATGGTATAGATTCATAAAAAAAGACTTTAAAAGATATTTTACATCCATAAAACCATGTAATCAGTAAAGAAAATAATTTTTATTAATAAAACCAATGTCTGCATAATATAATAATGCTAAGGTCAAAAACTAAAACATAACATAAATTTTCAAATCAACTCTAATCTGTCTATGAAGTTTCTAACATAATCTGAATTGCAATGCCTACTGGGACAGGACTCCAGCATAACCATAAATGGAAAAGTTAAAATAAATGACTATGCTTCAAGGAGCAATATGGAGCTCACTAATAGCTAATAGATATGAGATCATAAGGAATAGCCTGATCATAATGCATGTCTGAACCTGTATTGTAAAATGCAACACCCCTGACAAAAAGGATGTAAGTATATACATAATATTATTAAAATGTAAAATAGCATAGAATGAAGCATAAGATATAACTGAATAAAAAAGGAAACCAAAGAACATAAATTAGACATAGAGTGGAATCAAATGATTCAAATGATGGAGTTGACCGTATCGTTATCATCTTTCATTAAGTTCATCATGCGAGTTTCTTAGTATAACTGATACAAATTCACCATATGAGTAAATGGAGGTTGATCTCATTCCGATCAGCTAAGTCACCTTAACTTTGTCGGGGTATGGAACATATATAACATATTTTGCTAGCAATGGATCCATAGTAAGCCATATTGGAACATCATAAAGGAATCGCCCAAACCAACTGAATGATCCACATCCTACATTGGCATATGTAATTTCGGGCATGAATGCTTTCTCCCTTAACAATATTACTCATGTTTCATTACGTGAAAAGTTAGTTCAAAGGATCATAAATCATAATTCGCTCGAAAGCTCGTAAATCATAGTTTATCTCAAAATATCACGGGTAATGATTTATTTCGTGTGCATTATGTTGAAAAGATCATTAGTTTAATTTGAATTCATGTAAATAATGTCATAATATCATAAAGTTCATACTTTAAAGAAAAATCATGGTTCTTACGTTATCATATTTGGATAGAAAAAATCACGGGGCTCATGTATTTCTATCATGAAGAGAATATGTAATCATCATAGTGAACTAATAGCATTCATAAGGAATTAACATGAATATGAAAAACAACATACACTTTCAGATTAACCTAGCTCATTCATGAAAAAAAAATCTTGTAGATATGAAAAATGTAACGTGGAAAAAGACAATGATATTTCCGCACATAGAGGATAGTCTTTCATACCTTAAGCATACCAAAATAATGAATAAAAAATTCAATCTTTGACAAAGAAAACCCACAATACTTTACTTGAGTTTTTGAGAAAAATTGCTTTAAAAAACCTACGATGTAGAGTGGAATCGCGTTAATAATCTTTAAACAAATGTTAGAAACACTATGAATTACTTAGAATCATATAGGAGAACTTACCTTGTCTTGGGGAGGTGTTGAGAGGAGAGGAGAGTCGTTCTAGGGATCTCAAATATGAAGAATAAGTGTAAAGTTAAAAAAAATCCAAACTAGGTTCTATTTATAAACCTAGGACAGGCATAGGATTCAGCGTGCCATGGTCTCTAACGTGATGTCTTTTACCACGATGCGTAGCGTCGCGATGGTCATCACGGTAAATTTCTTTACGATGGGTACCACATCGTGATGCCCATTTCGTTCTACACTGGAGTTATTTTTCCTAAGTCTCTTATATTGTTCACCGCATGAACTTCAAGTCGATGGTCACAGTGTCACACTCCTAGTTATGCGGTCAACACATAAAAATAATTGTGTTTTGGGTAGGGCATGCATAACTTTTCGGATTGGTGAGCGATTTGATGTGTTAGGATTTAAATACGTATATGGTGTCGGGCATGACCATACATTCTTATTAACACAACACCATTTGTCCAAATTTACTCTTTTTCACTAGTTCAATTCTTAGTACGAAGATACAAGGAGTTACAAATATCTTACTTCCACATTATTTACTTGATTTCAAATCAGTTGTATGGCTTACCTACCGGGGGAATGTATAGGTGTCATCATGACCCTTGTGGATTTTGGATTGTGACAGGCATCAATAAATATTCTCTATCATATAGTATTTTTTCTAATATTGTAAAAATTAAACTACTAAAATTTTAATGTATACGTAGGAAATAATATTATACTAATATTCTTCATCATATAATAACTGCAATTAATTTTTTTTCACAATTAGTACAAATAAAATCCAACGAATAGATTGTCTAATAGTGTCAAATAGTTTGTTCTCAATACATCATTTGACTTAATATTAAGATTGATCACCCTTCTTTTAATATAATGTAGATTAGCCAGTAAGCGACATATTTAAAAAATAAATATTGTGATCAAGAGTCAGTCTAAAATAAAAGGAATATAAAATTGAAATTGTAAAAAGTATATATATTCTCTCAAGTTTAAGATGTTATCTTCCAATTAAAAATTCAAAAATTTTGTATTTTATATTTAAAATCTCATCTTTCAATTTAAATTTTAAACAAAGTAATCTCAATTATTTGGGATGTAGATATGTTAAAAGATGAATATGATATTAATATTCAAGTCTCTTTAGTATAAACAACCCCTAAGATCATGTATTATCAGATTCGAAATATTATTCAATTAATTTCCAAAGGTTTATACAATCATTTTTCACTTAATCTGAATTGCTATTATCGAATACTTTATCATTCAAAGTTCAAACTTTTGAAGTGAACAATTAATCAATAAAAGAACTTTTTTAGCTTCAACAATATTTTTCAAACGACAATTACTTCATTATTATCCCAAGATTAATGTAAATACTTATCTTTTCGTTCGAATAAATAAATTTACTTCATGAATATTCTGTCATGTTATATTATCAGTATATCGCTCCTTATTATTGTAAGTCATTTCATTTATTTAGAAATAAATTAAAAATAATTAACACGGAGATGTTGTTGTGGATCTTCA
>JACEIK010005437.1:56859-94561 GCA_018107945.1 Datura stramonium | reverse complement strand
CAACGCTAATCATGTTGGTTAGTATAAAATCACACTTCCATACAATTTACATGAGAATGTACACACATTGTTGGATAAACAAGGCAAAAGCTATGCATTTTAGTATCAATTTGGCATATAAATATGCCCCTGATCAAGCTTATAGATTTGTAGTGCTTGTATGTTTATTTCATATTTCTCATACTCAGTACATTCAAAGTACTGACCCATATTTTGTATAATGTATCGTCTCATGATATAGGCACAAGTTCTCAAACTCAGCACTGTCAGTAGCCCCTCTCCGGTGACATTCAACAGAATTCTGTTGTGAGTCCTCATATTCTGAGGATGAAAGTTTAGCTTCCATTTCATTTTGTTTTCTTGATTTCAGACTTTAGAGTTAGCTGGGGACTTGTCCCAGCAACTTAACAGTTTCATAGTTGGCTTTCAAACAGAGTTACTAACTTAGTGTGTTATCAGATGTAGTGTGTTGCTTAACAATATTTTGTTCAATTATATTTTGAAGCTTTCGCTTATAGACTACATAAAGTATTCATATTTTTAGTAGTATGCTATGCCATGGGTTATCTTGGGGTGACTTGTGGCCCTAAGTACCGTGTCGCTTCCAGGGTGTAGACTCGGGTCATGACAAAATTGGTATCATAGCCTAGGTTTAGAGTGTCCTAGAATGTCTGAAAGTTGCATTAGGTAGAGTCCTTTTCATGCGTGTGAAGTGCGCCACACTTATGAGCGAGAGGCTATGAGGTTTTTATAGGAAAATTCCCTTTTATTCATACTTCTTATCGTGCGTAGAGCTTTAAACTCTAATACGTCCTCCTAACTCTTGTTCAACTCTTTTCAGATAACAATGCCTTCCAAGAGAGGAAATTGTAGAAGGACTAGGAATGCTAACCGTCTGGCCGCACCAGCTCCCGTAGCTCCTCAAAACGACCAGGTGTCCTACACGAAATTTTAGGCCGATAAGCTAGATGCTGGCATAGGAGATGACTAATAAAGTCAACCAGCAAGTGGTTGTGCCAGTGAATACAAATGGTTTTGCAGCTGCGACGAGGGTCTGGGACATCAGTCGAATGAATCCCCCAGCATTTTAAGGGTCCAAGGTAGAAGAGGACCAGTAAGGTTTGTGGATGAGGTATAAAAGATCACCCAAATCATGGGTGTTACCTCCATAGAGAGTGATGATCTGGCTGCCTACCAGTTGAAAGGGGTGGCTCAGATTTGGTACAAATACCGGAAGGAAGGAAGATCGAATGGAGCAGGTCTAGTTGAGTGGGATAAGTTTGTTACGACGTTTCTTGACAGATTCTTTCCTCAGGAGTTGTGGGGAGCTAAGGTTGAAAAATTCATGAACTTGAGGTAGAACGATATGAAAGTGGAGGATTATGCATTAAAGTTTACTCAGCTATCGAGATATGCTCTGAAAATGGTCGTTGAGCCAAGGGCCCATATGCTCAAGTTCGTTAATGGAGTTTGGATTTGGTTCTTAAAGAATGTTGGACCGTATTACTTATCAAAGACATCGCTCTCTCTAATCTGATAATTCATACACAGAAGATAGAGGTAGAGAAGTTGAAGGAGATTGAAAGAGAGAACAAGCAGGCAAGGATAAGCCAATTTGAGTATGGCCTGCAAGGATAGGCGGTAGTAGTCGCCTGCAGCAGCACCAGAGACCTCTAACACCCTCATAAGCCAGTGCCCCTTCTTCCTCTCACGGAAAGAACAAAGGAGTGGATCATCAGGCTCCTAGTCCCAGAGCCATCTCTCCAGTAGCCGCACATTTCCATCCTATCACAAGTGTGGCAAGAATCACCTGGGGGAATGATGTCTGGGCAAAGAGGGTTATTTTGGTTATGCTCAGCTGGGTCACAAGCTGAGAGAGTTCCCCTCATCCAGATCAGGAAAGGTTCAGTCTACTAGCTCAGCAGCTCCAGCAGGTCGCTCAGCTCAACAGGGCACCACTTCAGTCTAAGGTGGCGGTCAGCACTAAAATCATTTTTACGCTACATCTTTCAGGAAGCATCAGAAGAACTCATCGGTTGTGATTACGGGTATGTTGCGCCTTTTCCACATTGATGTATATGCTTTACTATACCCAGGAGTCACACTTTCCTTTGAGACTCCTTATATTGTAGTCCGACTAGATATTATTCTAGAAACTCTCTCTGAACCATTCTCAATCTCTACACCAGTTGGTGAATTAGTTAGAGCCAGTCCGGTGTATAGAAATTGTACAATCTCAGTGTTTGGGTAAAGTAAACCTAGTTGATCTAGTAGAGCTATACATGGTCAACTTCGACCTGATTCTTGTCATGGATTGGTTACATTCATGTTATGCCTCAGTTGACTGCAGAACCAGGGTCGTTAAATTCTAGTTCCTAATGAACCAGCCCTAGAGTGGAAGGGTAGTATTTTAGCGCCTAAGGGTCGGTTTATTTCCTACATTAAGGCTAGGAAAATGATCTCAAAGGAGTATATCTACCACTTAGTTAGATTCAAGGACTCTAGTTCCAAAATCTCAACCCATTAGTCAATCTTAGTTGTCAATGAATTTCCTGATATTTTTCCCAAAGATCTTCTTGGAGTCCCTCTCGAGCGGGAGATAGACTTTGGCAAAACCTTCTTAGATACCCAGCCTATCTATATCCCTCCTTTGAGAATGGCTCCAGTTAAACTTAAGGAGTTGAAGGAACAACTGAAAGACTTGCTGGATAAGGGTTTCATCAAACCTAACATCTCTTCGTGGGGTGCCCCAGTTCTAATCGTGCAAAAGAAAGATGGTACCCTCAGAATGTGCATCGACTACCATTAGCTAAACTAAGTCACAATGAAAAATAGATATCCTCTATCCAAGATTAATGACTTGGTCGATCAGCTTCAGGGAGCTAGTTGTTCTCCAAGATAGATCTCATATCAGCATACCACCAGCTTAGTGTCAGAGAATGGGACATTTTGGAAATGACATTCATAACTCGGTATGGTCACTATGAATTTATAGTTATGTCATTTGGACTAACCAATTCTCTTGTAGCCTTTATGGAATTGATGAACATGGTGTTCAATTTGTACCTGGAAATGTTCATCATTTTCTTTAGAGATAACATTCTGGTTTACTCCAAAACGGAGGAGGAGCTGCGGACCTTCTGAGAATGGTTCTGCAGACTCACAAGGACCGTCAATTATTTGCCAAATTCAGCAAGTGTGAATTCTGGTTGAAATTAGTTGCCTTCCTCAGACACGTGGTTTTCAGAGAGGTATTTAGGTAGATCTTCAGAAAATAGCAGCAATTAAGGAATGGCAAAGACCCATCTCTCCGACAGACATTAGGAGTTTCATGGGTCTAGCCAGCTATTACAGATTGTTTGTTGAAGGATTCTCCTCCATTATCTCCTATTTGAAGAAATTGACTCAAAAGAAGGTGAAGTTTCAATGGTCTGTTAAATGTGAGAAGATTTTTCAGGAGTTAAAGACTCGACTCTCTACAACCGCAGTTCTGACTCTCCTAGAAGGTTCAGATGGGTTCGTGATCTATTGTGATGCATCCAAAGTTGGCCTACATTGTTCTCTAATGCAACATGGCAAAGTCATAGCTTATGCTTCCAAATAGCTCAAGGTCCACGAAAAGAACTATCCGACTTGCGATCTTGAATTGGCGGCGGTAGTGTTTGCCTTAAAATTTTGGAAAAATTATCTCTATGGGGTTCATGTGGATTTCTTCAAAGATCAAAAAAGTCTGCAGTGCTTGTTCAGTCAGAAGGATTTGAATCTTTGTCAGAGGAGATGTCTAGAATTATTGAAAGATTATGACATGAGTGTTTTGTATCACCCAGGCAAGGCCAAAATACTAGCTGATGCCCTCAGCAAGATGTATATGGGAATCATTGCTCATATCAAAGAAAGTAAAATGAGCTGGCAAGAGATATCCACAGGTTGGCTCTGTTAGGAGTACAGTTAGTTGATTCAGCAAATGGTGGGGTTGTAATCCATTGTGGGTCAAAATCATCACTATTGGTAGAGGTTAAGCCAAAAAAGGATGAAGACCCTATTCTAATTAAGTTGAAAGCGGTAGTTCTAAGAAAAGAGGTGGAAGTATTCTCAAAAAGGAGAGATAGTGTGCTCTGTTACTAGAGCACATTATGTGTTTCGGAGGTAGACAATTTGAGGCTACAGGTACTACTAGAAGCCCATAGTACAAGATACTCTATCCACCTAGGTGCCACCAGGATGTAATGCGATTTATGGGAAATCAACTAGTGGAATGGCATGAAGAAGGACATTGCAGAATTTGTGGTTAAGTGTCCAAATTGCCAGCAGGTCAAGGTTGAACATCAGAGACCTAGGAGTATGACTCAGGATATCAGTATTCCTACTTTAAAGTGGGAAGAAGTGAATATGGACTTCATCACAGGTTTACCTCACACTCGCTGACAACACGACTCTCTATGGGTGGTCGTAGACTAGATGACTAAATTAGCACATTTCCTAGCAGTTAAGACTATAGATTCAGTAGAATATTATGCTAGGATATAAATCTTGGAGTTAGTCAGATTGCATGGAGTTCCCTTGTCTATATCTCAGATAGGGGTACTCAGTTCACCTCGCACTTCTGGAAGTAATTTCAGAAAGAGCTCGGTACCCAGGTTAAACTTAGCACAACTTTCCACCCTCAAATAGATGGCCAGGACAAGTGGACTATCCAAACTCTAGATGATATGCTGAGGGCATGCGTGATCGATTTTAAGGGCAGATGGGATGATCACCTACCTCTCATCGAGTTTGCCTACAAAAACAACTACCATTCTAATATTCAAATGGCACCATTCGAGAAATTATATGGTAGGAGGTGCAGAACTTCTATAGGGTGGTTTGAGGTTGGTGAAGCTACCTTGATAGGTACAGATTCCGTTCATGAGGCTATGCAGAAGGTGCAAATTATATGAGACTGGCTGAGAACAGCTCAAAGTCAACAAAGATCATATATGGATATGAGGAGAAGGGAGTTGGAGTTTTTTGTAGATGATTGGGTATACCCAAAATAATCACCTATGAAAGGGGTGGTGAGATTCGGGAAGAAAGGAAAGCTTATTCCCAGATATATCGGCCCTTATAGAATCTTGAGATGCATAGGCAATATGGCTTATGAGATGGAGTTTCCTACGGAGTTGGCATCGGTGAACTCAGTCTTCCATATGTCTATGTTAAAGAAATGCATCGGTGAACCGACCTCCGTAGTGCCACTAGAGAGTGTAGGTGCAAAAGATAGTCTCTCTTGTAAGGATGTTCCAGTTAAGATCCTAGACTGTCAGGTTCGTAAGTTGAGAAACAAGAAGGTTTATTCAGTAAAGGTCTTATGGAGGAACCAGTTAGTTGATGAGGCACATGGGAAGTAGAATTAGACATGATGGCTAAATGACATCCTTTATTTCCTTCTAGCTCAGCTTCAGCATCAGGTACTAAATTCTCCTTGGTACTCTATTCAATTCGGTACCCTTTAGTTCCTTTCATTTTTAAGATGAAAAACCTAGTTACATATGCTCAATTAGTGTGTCTCTTTCAGTTCGAAGTCAGCTACTCCCTCAGAAATTAGTTTATAGTTTCCAGCCTTGGAATTAAAACACTTTTCCTATCTTTCCAACATTTTTAGTCTCCATTCGAGGACGATGTTCCCAAGAGGTAGATATTGTAACACCCCAGAACTTCCTAAGACTAGCCTTTAGATTTAAAACTTGATCCGATAGAAAACTGAGAAAAAAACTCTATACGAGCCATAGTATGACCCATACAATTAAGGTATAGATCGTACCTAGACTCATAACATGAGGATGGAGAAGTACAGTGAATGAGATTGGAGAAATCAGGACTCCATGTTACTAATCGTATTATCCTAGTATAGATCGTATTGACCAGTCGTGGAAAAGTTCAGAGAAATGGTCAGGGAAATCCCAGGTAACCACGGGTCATGTTACAACTCATGGTTCAGTGGTACAACCCGTAGGATGAGTCATGAGAGAGATTAGAGAAAGTCTCGGAAGTAAGCTACTGACCATAGCAACACTTGTGGGATGTTGATACGCGTTGTAGTAACCATTCGTGTAAAACCTCAGAGAAATGGGTTGAAACAGAGTCCCTAACCATGAGAGGTAGTACGGATAATAGGATTATGGTACAACCGTAGATAGAGTAGCACGGCCTATAGGGAAAAAAATTTTAAAGCAATTTCTAGGGGTATTTTTGTAACTTCCCATTATTTAAATTCCTAAGCTACATTGTTTGGGATTCATTTAGAAAGGGATTTAGGGAGGATTGAGTCACGCCCCACCTTGTGAGGAATGATTGGTACTTGGTGCTCTACTAGGATCTGAACTGACTTAACTAGGCCTATGCACTCCTGGTGAAGGCTTACTTCCCAAATCAAGAAAACAACGGACTATAACTCAACATTAAATACAACCTCCGACCGACGAGGCCTTATAGCCACCGGTAAAGGAAAACCAGCTAGCCAGAAACAACAATAATAGGGAATCCTATGTTGGCCGACAAGATCACCATGATGTCTAGTTATGATTGTAAAGTAAAACCAGTGCTAAGATAAACTATGGCCGACAAGGCTGCTAATCTGCCAGCTAAGCAAGGCCCCACACGGCCAACACGTAAACTAAAACACATATGGGCCCCACACTGCCAATAACAGCTAACCACAAGGAAATAGAAACAATCTGCAAGCCTCTTGGAATACTATGATGGTCGGACAGGTCCGCGACCTACCCATGAACTATACAATAAAAAAGTAGTAAACCTTCTATCTACAATCTCAATAAGAAAGAATCTAACTTCTCTGGTGATGCAGGCAAGTAATGCAGCACCCTAGAAAGGGCGTCAGTACATTATGTACTAAATATGTAAGGCGATAACTGTAAACGAATGAAATAAAGAGATAGAACTAAGAATAACTTAAATGAAGGGGGTAGAGATCACACCTGAGTAATAGAACTTCTTACTATCTAAATTTTTAATAACTAAAGCAAACAAAAACCTTACCTGGCCCTCATAAGACGAAGGTACAACCAGCACAGAATAACCCACCTGGGGACCCCATAAGCGCTGGTGAGTACACTGCAGTCTATATACCCCTATCAAGGTCGCACTGGGTCAACTAATATCTATAGCTATCCTACCGGCCCTCTGGGTCTGCACCTAAGCCCGCTCAGCCCTTCACTGTAGTTGTTCCTGAGTCTAGTGGACTAATGATATCTAAACCCCAAGCACCAGGCTCGACGGGGGTGTATAGGGCCAACCACGGCATATGAGGACATGGGACCCAATCTTCATCCCTTGCGGATAGCATACCGCTCCGTAGAGCCACGTCATCTCGCCCCTAGTGGGCGTTTACACAACTAATAACCTTAGGGTCTGTCTGAATGCTATTCAGGCATAATTCATCCCAACTAAACATGGAATACAAATTTTAGCCAATAACAAAAACTAATAATAATAGACATACTTCTAGTACTCTTGCTGTGATTCAAACTGAGTTATCATGGTAAGGAAACTAACTTGCCGAAGGAAACTTCCTTAACATACCTAGTTCGGCGATTATTGATTAACTGGCGAGTTTAAATTCGTATTCAACTGTTCTTCTCAACTGCAATTGTATTACTGGGGGAATGTGACTAGTTTCAATACTAAATTCAATAAAAATGATAACTTATATATAAATATTAACTATATTTCAACTTAACGGAACACGGCTGAAAACTCGTAATTTCTCAAAAGTCAAGAAGGAAGAAATGCTTACTTTAAGCCTATGATCGTACTGGCACTAGTTTGGAGCAATTCCAACAACTTTAGCTCGGCAGGGTTACGATTCTCCAAGCGAATTTCATGAAAATAACTCCATAGCAATGCTCCATGTAGCCTTAAACTTCAATACCCAAAGTTAATTTGAATTCGGGCGGCGTTTTATAGTGTAAACGGATGAAATTTACTTACTTTCTTCATATTTTTCCTCTACTGGTCGAATATGAATATGAGAATATAAAATATAGTGAAGGGAGGACTTTATATATACTTGGGCGGTGGACTGAGGGTCCGTGGCAGGGACCCTGTCATGCTAGTCCATGGCCGTGTCACGGAGCCCATCACGGAGGAGCATGGTCTGTGCCACATTGCCCCTTTGGGCAGCTTGCCCGACCATCTCCTGCGCGGTCCTGACTCCGTGCTCGTTCAACCTTTCCCTGGGCCCCTTCCTCGCACTTATTGCACTCTAAAACTCTTAACCAACGTACAAATAGGACGTCTAACATTAGAAACTTATGGGGTATAACATCCTCCTCCCTTAAGAACATTTGTCCTGGAATGTTAACTTCAGCTTACAGGAACCTTAACTCTAAAAATTTCGGCAGAGTCTCCCCAGTAATATGGACTATCCGAAAATCTTTAAATGCAGAAAAGTCAAGTACATGCATTTCACATAACACTATAGCAACTGTTTCACAACAACATTGTATCTAACTGTGCAATATATATAACACAAATCATGAAGCAGAGACTAAATTAATAACTTACCTTAACTGCATAGTCTGGACTAAGCTTGGAACAAATGCGGATATTTGGATTTCATGTCGTCCTCAGCCTCCCAAGTCATTTCCTCTCTATTCTTATTTCTACACAGTACCTCAACAAAGGCAACATCCTTACTCCTCAACGTACGAACCTATCAATCTAATATAGCTACTGGAATCTCTTCATAGGCTAATTCCTCAATTACTTGGACATCCTCAACTGGTACAACTCGGGAAGGATCCCCTATGCACTTGCATAGCATCGACACATGAAAGATTGAATGAATGGATTCCAATTCTGAAGGTAGATCCAACTCGTACGCCACTTGACCTATTCTCCGGAGGATTCGATATGACCCAATAAACCTCGGGCTAAGCTTACCCTTTTTTCCAAACCTCATTACTCCCTTCATTGGCATGACATTCAGAAACACCCAGTCATTTACATTAAACTCCAAGTTCCTACGATGTACATCAGCATAAGATTTCTGGCGGCTCTGAGCTATCAGCACACGTTCTTTGATAAGCTTTACTTTCTCTTCTGACCGATGAATTATATCCGACCCAACTAACCCTTATTCTCCAACCTCAAACCAAGCAACTGGGGACCTGCATTATCTCCCATATAAGGCCTCATAAGGCGCTATTTGAATCGTTGAATGGTAACTGTTATTGTAGGCAAACTCAATAAGCGGTAAGTGTTCATCCCAGCTGCCCCCAAAATCCAGCACACACGCCCGTAACATATCCTCATGCATTTGAATTGTATGTTATGCTTGCCCTTCTGTTTGAGGATGGAAGGCTGTACTCAGATTAACCTGTGTCCCCAGGCCCCTCTGAAAGGACTGCAAAAATTTAGTTGTAAATGGCGCTCCTCTATTGGAAATAATCAATAATGGAACACCATGAAACCGTACTATCTCTATGATATACAGTTCAGCATAATCTTCAGCTGAAAAAGTAGCCCTTACTGGCAGAAAGTGAGTTTATTTCGTCAACCTATCAACAATCACCCAGATGGAATCAAATTTACGCCCGGTATAAGGTAACCCTGTCACAAAATACATATTAATACCCTCCCACTTCCACATAGGCATTGCTATCTCCTGTGTCAGTCCGTCGGGTTTCTGCTATTCGGCTTTCACCTACTTGCAATTAGGACATTGAGCTACAAATTCTGCTATCTCCTTTTTCATTCCCGGCCAACAGTAATTTTGTTTTATATCATGATACATCTTTGTTGAACTCAGATAAAGAAAGTAACAAGAGTAATGCACCTCGCCTATAATTTGCTGGCGAAGTCCTGCCGCATCCGAAACACAAAGGCGGTCCCTATATCTCAAAACTCCATCTTTGGTTACCTTGAAATCTTTTACTTCCCCTTGTTCAACCTTATCTCTGAGCTGAACCAGGTTAAGGTCTTCGTACTGCCGTTCTTTCACTTCCACAACTAATGATGATACTGTCGTATTTTGAATTACTGCTTCACTGTCTCCTGAATCTACTATACAGACAACTAAACTGGCTAACTGATGTGATTCTCAGGCCAGTTCCCGTTGTTCTGGTTTTAGGTGTACTAAACTCCCCATAGATTTACCGTTGAGGGCATCTGCTACAACATTGGCTCTCCCTGGATGATACAAAATATTCACATTGTATTCTTTCAACAGCTCTAACCAGCGACGCTGCCATAGATTCAACTCTTTCTGTGTGAAAATGTATTGGATACTCTTATGATCAGTGAAAATATCTACATGAACGCCATACAGATAGTGCCTCCATATTTTTAAGGAATGAATTACCGCGGCCAAATCTAGATCATGGGTAGGGTAGTTCTTTTCATTCTTCCTCAGCTGCCTAGAAGTGTAAGCAATTACTTTACCATGCTACATCAGAACACATCCTAACCCAATCCCTGAAGCATCAAAGTATACTACATAACCCTCTAATCCTTTTGGAAAGGCTAATACTGGTGCTGATGTCAACCTATTTTTCAATTCCTGAAAACTCTACCCACATGCTTTAGTCCAGTGAAATTTAGCTGCTTTTTGAGTTAACTTGGTCAAAGGCGCTGCTAAGGTAGAAAATCCTTCCAGGAACCTTCTATAATTCCCGGCTAACCCCAGGAAACTACGTACCTCAGTCAGAGTTGTAGGTCTAGGACATGTTTTTACTGCTTCAATTTTCTTTGAGTTTACCTGAATGGCAGCATCTAACACCAAAAAGGCGACTAAATTCAACCAAAATTCACATTTACAAGACTTCACATAGAGCTGGCGATTCCTAAGAGTTTGGAGCACTATTCGTAGGTGACCCCGGTGGTTTCCTCTGAGCGGGAGTATACCAGAGTATCATCTAGAAATACTATAACAAATAGGTCAAGATATGGTCTAAAGATGTTGTTCATCAGATCCATGAACACTGTTGGAGCATTCGTCAACCCGAAGGACATGACTAAAAATTCGAAGTGGTCATACCTGGTCCTAAAAGCACTTTTTGGAATATCCATCTCATGAACCCAAACCTGATAATACCCACACCTTAAGTCAATTTTTTAGAAATATTTGCCCCCTGCAACAGTTCAAACAAGTCTATTATGGGAAGCGGGTACGTATTATTTATAGTAACTTTATTCAACTGCTGGTAGTCCATACACATGTGGAGGGAGCCATCCTTTTTTCTCACAAATAGGACTGGTACTCCCCACGGTGAAGTACTCGGCCTGATGAAGCTCTTATCTAATAGATCTTTCAACTGTTCCTTCAACTCTCTGAGCTTATCTGGAGCCATTCGGTACGGAGGAATAGATATGGGTTGAGTACCTGGTAGTGGATCAATTGCAAAGTTGATCTCCTGCTCTGGGGGAATACCAGGTAGTTCATCTGGAAATACATCTAGAAATTCATTGACTACTGAAATGGCCTAAAGAGTCGGAGATTCTTCTTGGACATCTTGAACCCTAACAATATGATAAATACGTCCTTTCTCTATCAATTTTCTTGCCCAAACATAGGAAATAAACCTACCTTTTGGCATGGATGCACTACCTTTCCTCTCTTGTACAACCTCCGCTGGAAAGTGGAATTGGAAAATCTTGGTCATACATTCAACATTGGCATAGCATGGCACCAGCCAATCCATACCCATAATTGCATACAAAATCAATCATTTGTAGTTCTATCAAATATGCTAAAGTCTGACGACCAGAAACTTCTACTGTGCACCCCCGGTAGACCCTCTTAGCTATAATGGTATCACCAACGGGTGTAGATACTAAAAATGGTCGGCGAAGTAATTCCGGTGTGATATCAAACTTCCGAGACACTAACAGTGTATAATAAGACAAAGTGGATCCTGGATCCATTAGTACATAAACAGAATGAGAGAAAATGTCCAGCATACCTTTCATCACATCCAGCGATGACTCTGACTCTTATCATCTCGTTAAAGAATAAGTGCGATTTAGATCGGTACCTGAACTACATACCCCTGGTCTGCCTCGACCTCTATCGGCTGGAGCTGAGGGCCTACGCGCTGCTAGAGATGCTAGGGCACGTGACCCTACTGAAGATCTATCCTGTCGGTCCCGATCGCTCTGACCCCTGGTTGAACAATCCCTCATATGATGACCTTCCTGTCCACAGGTATAACAGGCCACGAAACCATACCTGCATGCCCCGGAGTGACGTCGACTGCAAACAAGGCAAAGCGACATGGTGAATCTACTCTACTCCACCCCCTATGCTGCTATGAACTTATTGATCGTGAGCTCTCGCCGGGTCCTGACTTCCCCGGACGACCAGATCCACTCCCCTGCTGCTGTTGTGGGGGTGGGGGTCTGGGTGGTTTGCTTGAAAATTGTGGTTTGGGTAAACCATGGGACTCCACCTGCATATCACTAGATCTAGCCCTGCGGCGCTGCTCCTGATTTGCGCTCCTTATCTTCCGTTGCCACTGTCTGATCCCTTCAATGTTTTGTGCAAATGCCTAAACACGGGCAATATCCATGTCCTCTCGCAGAGTGGCCATAATATAGGTTTCGACATATTCTGTATTCATCCCCATAATAAACATGTGCACCCTAGCCAACATGGTATCTACAAAAGCTAGTGCACATCTAGCCAAGGAGTCGAAACTCATAGCATACTCTCGGACACTCATCAACCCTTGTTCTAGATATAGGAACTGGTCAACTTGGGCCTGTTGAATTTCTCATGGCCGGTAGTGATCCAGAAAAGCTTTTCAAAAGCTGTGACAAGTCGGAGGGGAAACACCTCTCCCAACTCTTGTACCATAGTACTACGATGTCCCGTAGTAAGAATATGGCTAACTCTACTGACTCTGCAGGTGTAGCATGCATCACCCTGAAAATCCACTGCATTTGATCCAAAAAATCATGAGGGTCCTCCTCTCGATCCATCCTGGTGAACTGCGGGGGACTTAGTGCGAGACACTCCCACACCCTCGAGCTACCAGGTCCTCCTGAAGACTCTGCGACCACGGGTACCACTGGTTGATGCTGCGCAGCCATCATCTGAGCTAACATAACAACAACACTCCTAACCTCCTGATCATATGGTACCGGTATAGAGACTGTTGGAGGCAGTGCCATCACATTTGCCGCTACGAGCGGCTTCTGACATGGTGGAGAGTTCTAGGGAGATCGAGATGAAATCTCCCTATTGCCCTCAATTCGGGTTGACTCTAACTGAGGCACCCTGCTAGTGCCTTCCCCTGCTGCGACATCCAATCTCCTACAGTCGTGGTGTGTCACGGGTCTATCATTTCTTTTTAGATAAAAGAATAGGTAATCTTAGGGACTAAAGCCTATAGTGTATAGCTCTATAGCATGATTGGATAAGAAGAAAGAGTAACCATCCTATCATGCCTTGTAGCCTCCTTCCTATAGATTGTGGTGCACAACACATCCATAGACAAGACTCTACTTAGCACCGCTTGAAGACTCCCTGGGATACGACCTACTCTAATACCAAGTTTTCACGCGCCACCTTGGGAGGCATGACTGGCACCTGGTGCCCTAATAGGATCTGAACTGACTTAACTAGGCCTATGCACTCCTGGTGCAGGCTTACTTCCCAAATCAAGAAAACAATGGGCTATATCTCAGCTGTAAATACAACCTCCGGCTGAAGAGGCCTTATAGCCTCCTGTAAAAGAAAACTAGCTAGCCAGAAACAACAAAATAGGGAATCCTATCGGACCGATAAGACCACCATGATGTCTAGTTATGACTGTAAAGTAAAACTAGTGCTAAGCTAAACNGACTGTAAAGTAAAACTAGTGCTAAGCTAAACTATTGCCGACAAGACCGCTAATCTGCCAGCTAAACAAGGCCCCACACTGCCAACATGTAAACTAAAACACATATGGGCTCCATATGTCCAATACTAGCTAACCACAGGGAAATAGAAACAATCTGCAAGCCTCTAGGAGTAATATGATGGTCTGGACAGGGCCCCGACCTACCCATGAACTGTACAATCAAAAAGATGTAAACCTTCTATCTACAAGCTCCCAAAGAAAGGAGCTAACTACTCTGGTGATGCTGACTGAAAGCTACAAAGTACCTGCTCCTCATCTATCCATACCTGCAGGCAAGTAATGCAGCGCCCCAGAAACTGCGTCAGTACAATATATACTGAATATGTAAGGTGATAACTGTAAATGACGGAAATAAAAAGATAGAACTGAGAATAACTTACATGAAGGGGGTAGAGATCATACCTGAGTAATAGAACTTCTTACTATCTAATTTTTTTAATAGCTAAATCAAACAAAAACCTTACCTGACCCCCAAAGCCGAAAGGTACAACCAGCACAGAATATCCCACCTGGACCACCATAAGCCATGGTGAGTACACTTCAGTCTATATACCCCTATCAAGGTCGCACTGGGTCAACTAATAGCTATAGTTGTCCTACCGGCCCCCTGGGTCTGCAACTGAGCCCGCTTGGCCCCTGACTGTAGCTGTGTCTGAGTCTAGTGGACTCATGATATCTTCACCCTGGGCACCAGGCTCGACGAGGGTGTATAGGGCCAACCACGACATATGAGGACCTGGGACCCCATCTTCTTCTCTTGTGGACAACATACCGCTCCGTAGAGCGACATCATCTCTCCCCTGGCGGCCGTCGACAAAGCTAATAACACTGGGGTCGGTCATGAAGGCTATACAGGCATAATCCATCCCTACTAAACATGGAATACGAGTTTTATCCAATAACAAGAACTTATCATAATAGACATGCTTCAGGTACTCTTACTGGGATTCAAACTGAGTTATCATGCTAAGGAAACTAACTTGCCAAAGAAAACTGCCTTACCATACCTCGTTGCCTATTACTAATTAACTGGCAAGTTTTAGTTCGTATTCAACTGTTCTTCTCAAGTGCAATCGTATTACTGGGGGAAAATGACTAGTTTCAGTACTAAATTCAATATAAACGATAGCTTATATATAAATATTAACTATATTTCAACTTAACGGAACACGGTTGAAAACTCATAATTTCTCAAAAGTACAGAAGGAAGAAATTCTTACTTTAAGCCTTTGATCGTATTGACACTATTTTGGAGAAATTCCAACAACTTTAGCTTGGTGTATTTATGATTCTCCAAGAAAATTTCGTGAAAATAACTTGGTAAAAATGATTCATGTAGCCTTAAACTTCCATACCCGAAGTTAATTTGAATTCAGGCGGAATTTTATAGTTTAAACGGATGAAATTTACTTACTTTCTTTGTACTTTTCCTCTGCTGGTCGAATATGAATATGAGAATATCAAATATAGTGAAGGGAGGACTTTATATATACTTGGGCAGTGGAATGGGGCTCCTTGGAACAAACCCTGTCGCGCCAATCCAGGGTCGTGTAACGGAGCTCATCGCGAAGGAGCATGGTCCATGCCACGCTACCCCTTTGGGCAGCTGACCTGGCCTTCTCCCCCGCGGTCCTGACTCTGTACTCGTTAAACCTTTCCCCGGGCCCCTTCCTCGCACATATTGCGCTCTAAAACTCTTAACCAACATATGAATAGGTCGTCTAACATTAGTAACTTACTAGGTGTAACAAATTGACCGATTGATTTGTCATTCTCCATCAAACTCTTAGAAATGGTACAAGGAACCTAAAAAAATCTCCCAGAGCAGGACTAGGGATTCCATATTTCTCAAGCTTTCCAGGTAGTTCTTAGGGGAATTTCTACTCTAATTGTGTGGAATTTCAACAAGTGAATTGCTCTTCCCTTGTGCCCTAAAAATTCATCCAGAAAACTTTATCAGTTCTGGCCCTGTGAAATATAGAAACTAGGGTTGTTCTTTAGTTAGATTAGGAAATTTCCTTCTTGATATAATTTTTTTGAATCTTGAAGATTTCTACCAGCTATAATTATATGGATATCCCTTTCCATGAATATGAGATTTTGCTCCAATCCTTAAATGAGGCTTGAATGAATCATTGATAATTGGAAGTCCGGATATGAATGTTTCTTCATTTTATAGTTTCTTTTTAAATCACCGTGATAGTATATTTATGTGATCATAAATTAGCTTATGGTTTGTTCAGTCAGTACTTAGCATTCTAAGTGTCCTACAGAAATTTCAACTGATCAGTTTTACTATAGTTAGTCTTTTAAGGAGTTCATAAAAACTAAGTAGTCTCAGTTATCAGTCCTCAAATTGTTCTTTAAATTTTTTTGATTCTTTTAGATAAAGCATCTCTAACAAGTCTTAGAACACCTATGTTTCAGTTATCATATCCTCTAGACTCTCAGAACGCTTCCAGATATGTAGTTCAGATTTAAGTCTTTGTACATCAGTTTCAAGCTATCAACCTAGTCAGTCAAAATTAGGATCTCCAATGGTAGTAGAACTTAGCACCGAGGCGGTCCAAGGTTTAGCGCACCCAGGTTCCTAGAACTACGTTGCCATCGTAGGTTACTAGACCGAATGGGCATCAGATCGTGATCATCCAACTCAGCTACTATACCCTAGTAAGGCATAATGGGCCTTCTCCGCTGGGGGGTATACATTGAACTCCACATCTAGCTTACGCGGTTACATGTCGGTTATAGTATCTCCCACAATATAGCACAAGATAGTACAGTATAGCCTGGTGTAGTCTCAGTCTCCAGCTCAGTCCAATCCTCCAGATTTTAGGATATGCTTATGACCTTCAGACAACTTTGGTGTTTAGAGTATTTATGATTCTTGCTATGGTCCTTGCATGTTCTTTTTTCAGTTCAACTTATAGATTTTCAGTTCTTGTATTTTTATTTCATGTTCCTCATACTTAGTACATTCAAAGTACTAATGCATATTTTCTATATTATATCATCTTATGATACAGGTGTAGGTTCTCAGATTCAACACCGTCAATAGCCCCTTTCCGGTGACATTCAACAGAATTCTGTAGTGTGTCCTCATTTTCTGAGGATGAAATTTTAGCTTCCATTTCTGTTTTATTTTCTCAATTTCACACTTTAGAGTTAGCTAGGGACTTGTCCCAGCAACTCAATAGTTTCTTAGTTGGCTTTTAGATAGAGTTAGTAACTCAGTGT
Organism: Datura stramonium; assembly: GCA_018107945.1. Classification (NCBI taxonomy): domain Eukaryota; kingdom Viridiplantae; phylum Streptophyta; class Magnoliopsida; order Solanales; family Solanaceae; genus Datura; species Datura stramonium. The sequence continues at coordinate 77,423 of JACEIK010005437.1, read as the reverse complement.
GTTATCAGATGTGGTGTATTTCTTAACCATATTTTGTTCAGTTATGTTTTGTAGCTTTCTCTTATAGACTTCATACAATATTTAGATTTTCAGTATTATGTTATGCCATGAGTTAGCTTGTGGTCATTTGTGTTCCTAAGTACCATGTCGCGTCTAGTTTGTAGACTCGGTTCGTGATAGGGAATAAGCCAGCCCCACCAACTCCAGCAGACCCTTTTAATGAGCAAGTGACTCATTCGGAATTTAGGGTTTATTTTCAGATGTTGGCCCAAGCCATGATGGCTCAGATAAACTAGTAGGTAGTTGCACCTGTGAACGCTAATAGAAATGTTGAAATGGCTAGAGTGCGAGACTTCACTACAATGAACCTGCCATAGTTTCATGGTTCAAAGGTGGATGAGGATTCACTAGAGTTCATTGATTAGATCCAGAAGTTTACCTACACCATGGGGATTATTAGAGTGGAGAATGTAGACTTGGCCTCCTATCAGTTGAAGGGGGTAGCTCACATATGGTTCAGGCAGTGGGAAGAAGGTCATAGGGCTAGAGTAGCTCCTGTTGATTGGGATGTGTTCATTACAGATTTCTTGGATAGATTTTTTTCCCAGCAGATGAGGGAATAAAAGGTTGCGGAGTTTTACAACTTGAAGCCGAAGAATATGATGGTTGAGGAGTATGCCTTGAAATTTACCTAGCTGTCCAAATATGCTTCGGATATGGTTTTCGAGTTGAGGGATCGCATGAGCAAGTTTGTAGTAGGATTCTCAGATTTAGTGATCAAGAAGTGCAGGACCGCTATGCATATCAGTGATATGGATATCTCTCGACTCATGATTAATTGCCTAGTAAATTGAGAAGGGGAATTTGAAGGAGAAAGAGAGGGAGACCAAGAGGGCTAGGACAAGGAACTATGAGTTCTCTTGGCAGAGGACAGGTGGTGGGCATAGCTCACAATATCATAAGAGATCATCAGCCCTAGCTCCATCATCAGCTAGTGTTCCATCTAGGACTAGAGGTGATTAGAGCAGTATAACACCAAGCTCTAAGGCTCTGGGGAGCATGTCTAGAGGACACACATTCCAAGCTTGGAAGAAGTACAAAAGGAACCACCTAGAGGAGTGCTTAGTTGTTTCAGATGCTTGCTTCAGGTGTGGTAAGCCCAAACATAGACTCAGGTATTATCCTTCAACTAGATAGGATGATGGTAGAGATTGTGCCCCAACCACCTCTTTAGTCCCTCCGACAGCTCGCCCATCCCAGCAGGGCGCATTATCTAGTGCAGGTGGTGGACAGTGCCATAACCATTTCTATGCACTTTCATCACGCCAGGAGTAGGAGAGCTCACTAGATATGGTCACCGATACGTCACAAGTTTTTCACCTTGATGTTTATGCCTTTCTAGATTCAGGGGCCATATTATCCTTTTTGATTCCCTATATTGCTATTGGCTTCGATGTCAGTCCCGAAATCCTCTAAGAACCCTTCATAGTCCCTACTCCTGTTGGAGAGTCAATTTTTGCATAGAGGGTATACAAAAAATTCCCCATTATAGTTCACAAGAAAGTCGTCTCAATTGATCAAGTAGAGTTAGACATGACCAATTTCAATGTTATCTTCGGCATGGATTCATTGTATTGTTGTTATGCTTCAAGTCAATTTATGGGTGAGCTAGTCCTAGTGTAGAAAGGTTAGCTCTGCAGTACCTGTTGGTCACTTTGTCTCCTACCTCAAGGAAAGGAAGACGATTTCCAATGATTGTGTATATGATTTAGTTCGGGTTAAGGATTCCAAGTCCAAAACCCCAACTCTTCAATTAGTCCCAGTTGTTTGTAAGTATCTAGAGGTGTTCCCAAATGATCTACCAGGAGTCCTTCCTTAGTTGGATATTGTCTTTGGGATAGTGATAACATCCAAAATATATTCCTCATGCAAAGATTATAAACGGCCTCTATATCAAAACAAATATCCCGACAGATGTCGGGGTCGAATCCCACAGGGACTAGTGAATGATAATTACGTATGTCAGTTGAGAAATTGAATTTAGCTTGCACCACTTAGGAATAACATAGAAACAAACAAGTTGGGGAAGATTGAAATTCGTAATAGAATATGACTTATAATTTGGCTGACTATGATAGCAAAATTACCAAGGTTGTTGACAAAAATGTGAAAGACTAGAGGTGTGGTGTAGATTGTATTCTAACTAGATAGGTGATGCTAGGTCATCTCATAAGTTCAATTAGTGTAAATAATCTCAGAAAAATGGGTATTTAATGCTTTTCTACATTACAAATACCTCTTGCGAGAGTTTTATCAGACCACTAAACACCATTAAATCAACCCAATCTGATCTGGATTAATAGTTGCACTAATTTCTAGCTATTAGCTACTAATTAGAAGTGAGAATGTAATTTTGGCTATTTCTAACCCAATTTCACAATCTCTCATCCATACCCACCACTAAATTATCTCCTAATACTTAATTATTCTTTTGTAAGCAACAATCAAGTAAAAACAGGTAGACCCATATCATAATCAATGGATCTTCAATTATAGATTGGAGAGAATCTAACAAATTACACTTAGTTAAACAATATTGAGATGATTCTAGTAATACTCAGTCTAATTAAGCATTCATCATCACACCTTTAGTTAATGATTTAGCTACTCATAATTAAGAAATTCAAAAGTACATTTATAATAAACTCATTGAATTTAATAACAAGAGTAGCAAAATCAAGTTCAACAAGTAGTCTTTGAACAATGGCAGTACCTTGCTATCAAGAAGAAGAAGAATAAAAAAAAGAGAATAGTTCTTTTCAAATTCTACCAATCAAAATCTCCTCTTCTCTACCAAGGGAATGTTCTAAAATCTAGGAATTGAAAAGTTGATGAGTACACAGTACTTTTTCTAGAATATATCCAAAAAATAGGACATCTTCTCTCTATTTTCCCGTGATGGACACTTTTGCCCCTGATCAGCGTTCTGGCACCAGTGGAAGAACCGGCGGTTTGCCGGATGCAATCCGTAAAACACTAGCTACACTATCTGTTGCGTTCACTGAATTAAAGTAACCATCGGCAGTTTCTTCGGCGTTTCACTGATCTCCATCTATGCACAACCAATTCTTTTCTCTTCAATCCAACAAGTTCATGTGTCATTTAGTGACGTGACCGACGAGTTTATTGCAACCCTTGTTCCGCCGGTGGCTTTGTTTCCTAGAGGCACGGGTGGTCGGCTTTTGATCGGTGTTTCACCGGTCTTCTTCGGTAGAACGTCGAATCTCATCCCACTTCTTTCTTATTTATCTATTTCTTGCTCTTTTCTTCACATTAGACATTTGCACATAACAAAGGTAAAAAGGGCATAAAATCCAAATAAACAACCCAAAAACTAAGCAAAAATTCAGGCTTAAGAGCCTAATGAGTTGGTGAATTACCAACTCATCAAACCCCAAAACTTGAACCATTGCTTGTCCTCAAGTAATGCAATTCTCATCAGTTGAAAAACATGCCATTCCATACTAGTCTAAACATCAACAACTACCTATTCTATGACAACCCAAAAATACTCACCAATCTCAACGAAAAAGAGAAGCGAATTTCCCTTAAAAAATAGAACACTGAAGATATTTCAAGACACTACCACCATTCACAAAAATGGTTCACAAGAATTTTTATTTCGTAGCAAATGGGCACTACTCATCCAAGAAATACACATAACAACTCAATTCATAATCATTGCACATTTAAAACCTGCCTTAGAGTTTGCATTTCTCATGCCTTACATACAGATTTACCTTTAATGCAATTGTATCCTCAAAAAGGGTGTGCCACTTATCGAAGAGAGAATCCCTATTTTCTTCATGACTCAATGCACTAACACAAGGGATTTCACAAAGGTAAGATGGCACCACTCTCCCAAAAGAAATCTGCATGCACCCAAAGCGACCCATAGGCTTGCCCTTCGTGTAAATCGCAACTAATGTTGAGCAACTCCACTTAAAATAACTTAAGACTTGCAGGTCATGATGTAGGCTAGGGCTAAGGGTAGGATAACTATTTAGCTTTAGTGGAAAATGCCTCTAAAATGCCTTTATAAACACTTGCAACATTCCGCTAACTAATTGAAATTACTCGACCTTATTTCTCCTTGTTCATTTTTTTCATACTTTGTGTAATACCAACCACCATTTTAACACCTATGAATTCCACAATTAGCCTTTTGTACGCAAGAGATAGCACTTTTTTTACCATTCTTTTCTCTTTTGATGATTCGAGGTGTTTCAACGCGACTGATTTATTCCTTTCATCACAATTTTGGGTTCTACCTCACATTAAAGTTATCATTTTTTTCCTTTTCGCTTGCACACCCTCAAACTTAGGATTTTTCCTTATCTTAAATTTATCTCCTTATCGCTCCCCGATTCATTGGCTTGAAGCCCCCATTTTTCATTATTTTACTACTAGCAATTAAGGAGGATGGGTGCCAAAGAGAACAATAAAAATTGGTTATTTGGATTGTAATGTTGTTTCCAAGAAAGGGTCCATGGATCAAACATTAGCTATCAAATATTAATGCTCAAGGAGNCTATCAAATATTAATGCTCAAGGAGGTCATTTAGGGTGAAGTGACTACCAAATGGAGGTCTAAGATAATTTTCCAAGTGCAACTACATCTACGATTTCTCCTTGAGTCACACTTAGGGCAAGTTCTAGACAAGAAGATGTGCATGGGGTTCACAAAAGTCCTTATCAAACAAGGAATTACTCCTCAAGATACCACAAAAATCATTGTCCACACCAAATCTTGGTTTAAGACATCAAAACATGCAAATTCATAAGTCAAGCAATGAATCTACAAAGTATGACAAAGAGTGTTATGTTCTTGATTCAAGCATCTGCTCATTATCATTTTTATTTTCCTTCCCATTTTTAAAATTTCATTTAAAATTCTTTTTTGTGGTGCCTCTCAAAACAGCTCCATAAAAGAGTAAAAAGCAACATGGAATTTTCCCTTAAGAAAGTATCCCTCAATCTATCATCAGGAAATGCCAATCTAGTTCGACAAAGAAAAGAGAAAGCAAACAAATGAATGCTCCTCGGAAAAGAACCGTGGTATAAAGAAAACCCTTAGAGTATTGATTACTACACTACAATTTACAAAGGTGAACAAGAAAACAAGAAAACTTGGGTCATGCATGCAAAATTTATCGATTCACAGCGAAGACCCTTTTTTTAGCACTAACACATCAACATTCAAGAACTAAATCATATCATTCATTTTCCATTACCAAAACAAGCCTGACAAGGGCTATCATCAACAAACAAAATAAACAAAAGTCCAACAAAGGCTATATTAATAAAATTCCAAAAACATCAATGACCCCCTAACAAATAAACACTCATCCCTCCCCTACTTAAGAGAATACATTGTCCCCAATGTATGCATGCAAAAGGGAAAGGGACAAGAGACTTCCTGAGAGGGTCATTCCTCCTCATTATCATCAGCTGCATCACCTGCACCATCACTACTGGCCTCACCTATCCTATCAAAATCATCCCCCAAGCCCTCGAACAGATCATCAATGGGGCCCCGAACGGTGGAGGGAGAATCCATTTCAGCGTCAAGGTCACTCATGTCAGGAACCTCTATTGATGTGCGGATTTTCCATTCCTGCCCCTCAGTTCAAAGAAAGGTGACACACACCTCAACTGCATCCACCCATTTTCACAATGTGGTGATGCTCTCATACAAGGATTTGAGCTCCTTCTTAACTGTTTGAGCAATGAGTGTAGGGAGACTCTTGCCCAACCTTTGGAGTTTGCTCTCATGAGAGATGGTCATTTCCACATGTCTGTGGAGACCACTTGACTGGGAGGATATAGGGAGGGGAGAGGCTCCCCAAGGAGGCATATCACCTAAAGCTTGGCCTGACGCTTCTTGATGGGGCATGTTTAAATCCGGGGCATGCGGTGAGTGGTCCGACCCATGGGATAGTGATCCCTCAGCCAACCCAAAAGCTTGCAGTCTTTTCCGCTTAACTGCGGGTGCTTCAGCATCTCTCTTCCGGTCTATGGTGATCACTCCTGAAGTAGCAACATAGGTTTCATCTGAGAACAAAGGCACTCCAACTTGTAAGCATAGTTGGGAAATGAGGACAGCATGGAAGTGCTAGCTTGTTGTACCTTCCGCTTCATTTCCCGGGCCACAATCTCCCCAAAGTTAATAGGGACTCCGGACATGATTCAGGCGATGAGAATTGCTATTTCCAAGCTGACACTTTTCTTGTTCTTGGAAGGAATTATATGTCCGCAGGTAGAGTCCAATCATAACTTGGCCTCAAACTTCAAATCACAATGAGAAATTTCACCACCCATGGATGCCCATAGAGGTGTATCAACAGTGATGATTGGGGCTATCCTGGAGAATTGGTCCTTCATGTCATCCACCCGGGCCATGTACTCCGAACCCAGGTCAATATAATCTTCCCAAAATAAGTAGTTGATGGCGGCTGGAGTGATCTCGACTTCCACTCCCCTTATCATGACCGATGGTAGGCACGGGAAATAATGAACTTTTCCTATGTTTCATACTATCCTGCCTGGCTTGGTATGAAGCATAGAACTCTGGTACCAGGATGGGGTAGTAGGACGAGAGGGGATTGGCAAAAGCATGCCATTGTCTGTCTGTGAATTGAGCGGTGTTGTTGGGAAGATCACCACACAAGCTTGCTAGATCAAATCGCTTCTCCATAGTGATAGAATGGCCCTGGCATATGACATAGTGTTCCTTCATGTTGGGAACATAAAATATGATTGCCTCTTTGGAGTTCACAGGTGGTGCGGAGACCTTGGCTTTTCCCTTGCCCTTGCTGGTGGATGATGCGGGGGCCTTGCCCTTTCCTGTGTTCCTAGATGAAGACATGATAATTCTATAAACATGGTGTTAGTGACAGCTACACTATAATTGAACTAAAATAACTCAAGCTATTCTAAAGGTGAAATGAAAAGTGAAGATGAAAATCCATCATTTAAAGAACCAGTAACATCAGTGACACACCAGCAAGTCGCAGGAGGAGTCCGCGAACCATTTGGTGACTCCCCGATGCACAGAAAAAGACTGAGCATACCAATAGTCTACTGGCGACAAGGCGGTGAGTCACCAGTACTGATCCGCGAACCGCCGATGCAACATGGGATCCAAGCAGTGACCTGAAGCTAACTATAAACTGGATCAGCATTTCAGCGGCATTTCACTGGATCCTACTGGCGAATCGTCGACTGTCGTCGTCCACAAATCAATTCCAAACATTTCAATGGCTCCCATTCATAAACACCCACACACATTTTAGTGAAACTTCAACTCTACACATGAAAAAGGGCTTAAATGACGATTTACCATTGAGAATGGCGTCACCCAATCTATCATCGGGCAAAGAATGACATTTCAATCCTAGTGGGTCACTAAGAATTCACCCCATTCTAATTCACACAAAATATCACACCTATCCCACACCCATTTCATTCATACACTCCTATCTCCTAGATATTTCAACAAATAGAGCATCAACCATGAACCTAATGAGAAGGAAAGGCAGTAAAAGGGATGAGAAAGGCCTGTTAAAGCCACATGGAAAATGGAAATAATGTGCCATTGATGAGGACATAAAAGTGACAAGCATACATTACCACACTTTAGGAAGGAGTCTTTCAAGGACTAGCTTGTGAGAGCTTAGCAACATTCAACAATGGCAGCTTGTAACACCCCGGAAGGGCCTATGAATAGACCCGGGAGTTGAAGTGGAAAACTAGAAAAGACCTGGAATTTACACCAGTACGACTCGAGGTACGAATTGTGATGAGGTCCTACGACTCGTGACTCGAGTCATGAGGAAACCGGGAGCCTGAGGTTGTGTCACGGGTAGTCCTATGAACAATGGTGATAAGGTATGACTCGTGGTTAGAAATCATGTTGAATATCTCAACGGGCCGTGGTATGACTTGTAGGATGAAGAAATGAATCGTGGTGAGGAGTTGTGGTTAAGATGTATTGGTTTAGGTGGATGGTACCACGGTTGATAGTACGACCCGTAGGATGGTGGTACTAGTCGTGGTATACCAGTCGTGGCCAAATTGAGGAAGTTAGGAGAAAGGGGTGAAGTGACCACGAGAGGTAACCATGAGTCGTGACTTGATGGCACGACTCGTGGTTGAGGCCAAAACTGCTTTTCAGAGAAATTTCAATAAGGGAAATTTTGACTTTTTTTACGCTTTTGGACCCTAAACCACATCTTTTTTAGGTCGGAATAGGGTCTTTAAGGGATGAAGACTCCTATTAAGTTCATTTTAGCAATTACAAATGTTAGAGAAGGGAGTAGGAGGGGTTTCGAGCAACTTTCTTCAAGATTCTTCAAGCTTTCACTTAGGGTTCTTCAAGGGAGTAGGAAATCACGAAATTTCCAAGTATGTGGGGTTTTGAATAGGTAGATTAGACCCTACCCATGCCCATTTATTTCCATTTCTTACGATTAAGTTACCAAATTCTTGTGGGTCTTAACCCAATTGCATGATTTCTCACAAGTTTACATGAAAGTGTGGTAGTATGTTTACATTAAGGATTTTGAAGTATTTGGGATGATATTACTTGTATATTTTATATTTCATGATTTAAAACTCTAAAAGTATGGATGCCCAATTATGAAGGATTTTTATTAAAATTCATGTTCATGATGATTCCGCAAGCTTAATACGAATTTTTAAATTTCAAGCACGTGTTCAAGTTTTCTATTTATTATGTTGTATTGATTATGTTTCGCATAAACTAAGTATTTCAAGCATGATTAAGATTTTCGTCCATGCCCATATGTTGAGTATGATTTATGAACTACGTGTTTGGCCGACTCATGGGGCCAAATTCCATGGATAGTATTATGAACTTTCAAGCATGGTATGATTTTCACGATCAAACTTGTTGTGCATGTTGTATGAATTTCTATGAGCATGTTGCATGTTTTGGGAGTAGTACTTAACATCGAGTAGGTTCGGGGCCCAAGTTACGCCCTGAATCTCAGAACTATGTGCCACCGTAGGATCATGTCTGGTACCTCCTCACTGACTGTTCCTTATGGCCTACGGGGCCTTCATGAGTGATATGACGCCTTTCCTGGTTCATACCCTTGGAAAGGTATGAATGGCCTCCCGACTAGGCGTACAAGTCGGGCTTCATGTGCGCTCAGGTCGAGTATGTCAGTTATAGAAATCTCCCATTGTTCCTTAGGGTTTTGAAATATGCATGATTATGTTCTTTTGGCTCAAGTTAAGATTTATGAAATGTTTTTCCCACTTTTTATGACTTTGATGGGTTTATGAATATATTTTTTTGGAAATACTGAGCCTTACGATATACTTAGGATTTCATTCCTATAATAATGATGTTCCCACTCCTTTAAATTTTATATTTTTAAGCATTGCTTTGCCTACCTTACATACTCAGTACTATCCAAGTACTAACCCACATATTTTAAGGATCTGGTTTGTAGGTTTAGCATCATCCCTAGCTTGTGCTCAGTTCCGCTCAGTCTTCAGTGGTGAGTCCTCATGATTCGAGGGCTTCACGTTCAGACTTGTTCAATTGTCTTATGTTTTCAAAATGCTTGGGTTAGTTTGGGTTTTGTCCCTTCAAACTATCTTTTATAATTAGAGAATTTCAGACTTATGTGTAGTATTTTGTCATTGATGAATGTGTTTCGGTTTGTCATTCCTTACAATTCATGATACGATTTTCAGTTAGTTTATGATTGATAAGTTAAGTTTTCTGCCTTTTGATGAATGAATTAGTATTATGCTGACGTCATGGGTTGACTTGGGGTCTCTCGGGACTCCTTGTCCCGTGTCTACGATCCAATAGTACTCTCGGGCCGTGACACAGCTGCAAAGGTTTGTATAGTAGAGAAGGAGGATGTGAGTGTGGATGAGTATGTTTGTGAAGAAAGGGAGAGGTTTTATAGGGGGGAAGGTGATATATTGATATGTTGAGGAGAAGATGGGGTAGAAATGGTGAGTTAATGTGTTGGTGGGAAGTTGAAAGGTGGGAAAGAGAGAAATATGGGAAAGTGGAAAGGTTGGGAAAACAAAAATGGTGTTGAGAAAGGGTAAAAAAGGGAATCTAAGAGAATATTATTCACAGTAGGGCGGTGATAACGCTCAAACCACACCTCCTTACGAAGTATGAAGCGGAGGTTGTCAATAAAGAACCCAACTAGAGGTTGGGATCGATCCCATACGGAATATGGAAGGATATAGAAGAACGCTAGTGCTTATGCTTTTTAGTTAATTATTTCCTAAGAGGGAAGATTTGTAAAATTAATAAGTAATTGTGTTGAGAAATTTATTGTTGTTTTCAAATTAATGCAATTAACTAGGGTAAGTGTTCCCCATGACATCATAACCACAAGGCATTTTATACTAGTGATCTATTCTGGTGCTTAGCATAAAATATCGGTATATTAATTTCACCTAAATGGTTGGTCCCCTATTTAGATGTTTATCACCACGCAACTTGGTCCATCTACAGGTGTATGCTTTACTAACTCTTACCCTTGATATTGTATTAGCTATTCCCGGACAAGGTCAAGCTATTAGATGAGGGTTGATAGCCTCAAATCTCTGTTGTTAATTTCTTTTCCCATTCACTACCTCCGTGGTCCGGTAAGTAAGAATAAGACAAGTTCTAACATTTGAAACCGTTAAGAATCAATTAAACGAAGGAAGAAACAATACATGCATAAACTCCGTTCAAGAATCACTAAGTATTTTATCTATGTGTTAATTTGCAATGGTTCCCACAACCCTAGTTGTGTTGGTTTTAGCCTATGATGCTTATAAGTAAATTAATAGAATTCATAAATAAAAGAAAAAATTAATACTTACAACGAAGATAGGATGAACTCACTTGATTAATGCAAAATTCGAAAGAACAACATTACAATTGTATCTCAAATATGTCTTCTAACACGTCTTAACATTTACTCTAGAAACTTGTAGTAAAACTTCAACTCTTGAAGACATTCAAACTTAAAACTTGATTCTTAAAACATGATAGCTATTACATGAAAATAAAAGGGTATTTATAGTAGTAGATTTACACTTTGGTTGTTCCTTGATGAGTTTGACTTGGGATTTAAATTTCTTTCTCCTAGTTGAAGTAGGAAAGCCAATTTTTGCCCTTTTTGGTAATCTTGTGGGTCACCCATGCCAAAACCGTGTCTTCCATGCCGCGTCGCCCCTGCCGTCGCCGCATTGCCAGTTGTGGCAACGGGTCACCTAACGACTCATTGTGCATGGGCACAAGTTGTTAGGCCCCTCGTGGTCAAACTCCTTCAAATTTTTAGTGTACCTTACGGGTTGTTCTAGTGATCTGCCAATGAGTGGTTTAGTCAACTAATGGCTCGTTATGTCTTTCATCATCTCCACTGGTTACTTTGTAAATAATTTCTCTCACGGTTTTCACGAGAGACTTCACAATTCCTTACCAGATGTAACGAGTCGTTCCCTCAACCCGTCAGGTACACAGTTTCTGCATCTTCAAAACTCAACCTTTGCCCACGACTTCAGTTTTTTTATCTTTATTGCATAAGCCTCAAATACATTCAGATCCATCACTTTTAGCCCTGAAAACATCTATTCACATGTGTTAATTAATTTAACAAATATATAACATAAATACATGCAAACAAACATAAATTTGTTCTCAAAACATATAAATTATGGGAAAAATATGTCTATGAAGTGCGTGAGTACGCCCTTCATTAACACCCCACACTTAAACTATTGTTTGTCCTCGAACAATCTACTACTTCCCTTCTAAAAATTAAGCACAAAATTCATCCTACGAACAAGTATACTTACATTTAGGATCATGAGACAAATCAATGAAGCTAGGTCTACTTACACTTAGGATCATGAGACAAATCAATGAAGCTCAAACAATTCACTCGCATGCATATAGGATCAATATTAAAATGTCAAAGTTTGAAATCACTTAGCTTTTGATAACTAACTCATCAAGACATATTTTGGACCAACATGAATTATGTAATTTAGCAATCAAGATTAAACCAAAGTCTTACCATTGTGCCCCTCACAATTTGGAGAGTTTCCCTTTTCTCACACAAGATATAAGTCAATATAAACTTAGGCATAAGTAAAACAATTTCCACTCACTCTCCCAAAGAACACAATATACATGCAAAAGATGACCCATAGGCTTGCCCTTAGTGTAATACTCCGCTAATATAGAATTATGAATCAAGAATCAATTAGGACTTTAATTTGGTTGTAATGTAGGCTACGGGACGGGTAGGAACTATTTGTGCAAGATAGTGACTAATCTCCCTAAGCACTTAAATACTTCACAACACTTTGATTTTGAGCTCATTGTTCAATTTCCAAGGTTTTCTCCTTATACCTCCTTATTTTTCAATTTTTCAACTTAGGTGACTAGTGGGGATTTTTCTTTTCATCATTGAGCTCATTCACACACATTTTTTTCTTCTTCCGATCCCACCCTTTATGCACTCCTACTCTAGCCACCCTCAACTTAAGCATTTTTTTCTTATGTTGAGGTTCACTATCCAAGGAAGGACCAGGGACAAAACAGGTTCATTGTAAATAAAGGGGTACAGTTAATTGGTAAATCGTGATTTTTTTCATCTTTAATTTTTCAAAACTCTTTCTTCTTTTTGTTTTCCCACTAAAAATCATCCTCCTTGTTTAGAAAAATTTCACTTTTTTCTTTTCTTTCAATTCACCAAACTTTTTAGCTTTTCCCTTCACTTCACCAATTATGCTCCTTTCCTACAAAAAAATTCATTATAGTGCTCTAGGAGTCATTTGGATCAAATATAAGTTAATAGAACAAAAAGGGGTTCAAGCTTATAATATGGCTATCAAAAGAATAGGCTAAGGCTCAACACGGCTAACTAGGATAATTACAATCAAGGTAGGTAAAATAGGATAAAAATAGGGTTATCAAAGAAATGCCTATATCACTTCCTATATCCATCATTCTTATTTCTCTTTACACACACACTAGGCAAGTTCTAGACATTAGTTTACAAGCACGGAGTATATCAAAAATAATTTCTCACACATTGGCACAAGATGGTTTAACAATGGTAATCAAGATCACATAAATACATATATCCATATTGCATGCATAACATAATTAAGCCCTTTTTTCAAGTACAAGAGTCAATTTTCAAAAGACTAGGTGTTTCTTCCTTTTTCATACATTTTTGAGTGAATGAAATAAAGTCCCAATGATACCTAGAGTGAAGCACCTAGCATTCACAAGATCAAAGTTCTTGTTCTTTCTAATGACTAATTTACCCTTAAGACGGTCGTCATCCATCCATTATCGGGAAAAGTCACGACTCAATGACTAAAATAAAAAATCTAGACTCTCTAGTCCGTTCTAAGAGACTATCCACCAGAAAAGTACCGAAAACAAAAACCGGAGGGACCCAAAATAAAATAAAACTAAAAAATACTACTCACCAACAAGCATGCATGCCAAATCATAAATCTCGAAAAAAAAAAACTAGGCCTACCATGTGCAAATTTAGCAATTAAGGCATGCATGATAATATGAAGTTCACATCTCCCACCCCACACTTAATTGGTTACACTATCCCTAGTGCTAAAATAAATAAGCATAAAGTAATAGAGTGCAAGAAGAACTTCCTGGGCCTCTATTCCTTGTCTTCAATATTTAAGCTCAATCTTTTTTGAAAATACTGATCTATCACCTGCATACTTGAACAAACACGTAAAAATTAACAAATTTTATTTTATCTTGGGTTGCCTCCCAAGTAGCGCCTGATTTGACGTCGCGGCACGACACAGGTATCTTGATTACTCAGACTTCATCAACATACCTATTGAGACCTTGGTCACATCTTGGCCGCTTGTTTTACCACGCTAACCTATGACACGTCATAAAATAAAAGAAAAAACAATTAAAAAAAGGAAATAAAGGCTAAAAGGTAAACACAAGCAATTAATCTAATCCTAAACCGTATTCCCCGGCAATGGAACCACTTTTTTATCATGCTCAAACCACACCTCCTTACGAAGTATGAAGCAGACGTTTTAAATAAAGAACCTAACTAGAGGTTGGGGTCGATCCCACAGGGAATATGGAAGGATATAGAAAAATGCCAGTGCTTAAGCTTTTTAGTTAATTATTTCCTAAGAGGGGGGATTTGTAAAATTAATAAGTAATTGTGTTGAGAAATTTATTGTTGTTTTCAAATTAATGCAATTAACTAGGGTAAGTGTTCCCCATGACTCACAACCACAAGGCATTTTATACTAGTGATCTATTCCGGTGCTTAGCATGAAATAACGGTAAGTTAATTTCACATAAATGGTTGGTCCCCTATTTAGATGTTTATCACCATGCAACTTGGTCCATCTACAGGTGTATGCTTTACTAACCCTTACCCTTGATATCATATTACTATTCCCAGAAAAGGTCAAGCTATTAGATGAGGGTTGATAGCCTCAAATCTTCGTTGTTAATCCCTTTTCCTATTCACTACCTCCTTGGTCTGATAAGTAAGAATAAGGCAAGTTCTAATGTTTGCAACTGCTAAGAATCAATTAAAACGAAGGAAGAAACATTACATGCATAAACTCCATTAAAGAATCACTAAGTATTTTATCTATGTGTGTTAATTTGTCATGGTTCCCACAACCCTAGTTGTGGTGGTTTTATCCTATCATGTTTATAAGTAAATTAATAGATTTCATAAATAAAAAAAAAAATTAATACTTACAATGATGATAGGAATAACTCACTTGATTAACGCAAAATTTGAAAGAACAACATTACAATCGTATCTCAAATATGTCTTCTAACATGTCTTAAAATTTACTCGAGAAACTTGTTGTAAAACGTCAACTCTTGAAGACATTCAAACTTAAAACTTGATTATTTAAACTTGATAACTATTACATTAAAATAAAGGGGTATTTATAGTAGTAGATTTATGCTTTGCTTGTTCCTTGATGAGCTTGACTTGGGATTTAAATTTCCTTTTCCTAGTTGAAGTAGGAAAGCCAATTTTTGCCCTTTTTGATAACCTTGCACATCACCCATGCCAAAACCGTGTCTCCCATGTTGTGTTGCCTCTGCCATCGCCGCGTTGCTAGTTGTGGCAATGGGTCACCTAACAACTCATTGTGCATTGGCACAAGTCGTTAGGCCCCTTGTGGTCTAACTCCTTCAAATTTTCAGTGTACCTTACGGTTGGTTCCAGTGACTTGCAAACGAGTCATTTAGTTAACTAATGACTCGTCTTCATCTCCACTAGTTACTTTTTCTATAATTTCTCTCATAGTCTTCACGACTAACTTCATTACTCGTTACCAGATGTAACGAGTCGTTTCCTCAACCCGTCAGGTACACTGTTTCTGCATATTCCAAACTAAACCTTTGCACACGGATTTAGCTTTTTTTTCATATTCATTCCATAAGCCTCAAATACATTCAAATCCATTACTTTTACCCCTGCAAACATCTAATCACAAATGTTAGCTAATTTCAGAAATATATAACATAAACACATACAAACACACATAAATTTTTTCTCAAAACATAGTAAAGTACGGGAAGATATGTCTATGAAATGTGTGAGTACGCCCTTCATTAGGCAGCTCAAGCAAGTATTTGGGGTCAAGTGGGTCCACATTTTATTTAAATTCTAAAACAAAATCGTACCTCAACCGGCGTTACACTGGCTATTTTACGAATTGAGCCAACATACCACCGCTTTACCTTTTGCACTTGAAATAATGCCCAGTTCACTATGTCACCACCATCTATTGAATGACATTTTGCGAATTGGGTCGCAGTCCGCCGGTGAGTAGCAATTTGGGACCTCAATGCTTTAGGTGATCTATGTTGTATCGATGATATATCGGTGGTACAAGTTTCTGCATCGGCGGTTTGCCGGTGTGTCCACCAGTCAAATGCTCAAACTCCCAGCCTTCTGTCTTCTCATATCATTAGGTGGCGGTTCGCACTTCTAGATCGGTGATTCACCTGTCCAGAGCGTTTCCTGCATTGTGGTGGTTCTTTCCCTCTTTGCTCCTCCCTTCATCGATCCTACAAAAATAAAAACAAAAAAGACATAAAATAAATCAAATAAAACACTTGGGTTGCCTCCGGAGAAGTGCCTTAGTTAACATTGTTGCACGACGTAGCTCTCATTTAACAATTCTTCTTCGCCGAACCATCCTCCGACTCTATCTTCTCCATCTAAATTCACTATCCTTTTTTGGACTAGTGGGCGTTAATTGGTGTAGGTACACTAACAAATTTGGATGAACGTGGTCTAAAATAGGAAGGAAGAATTCATGTGTGCAAACAATAGTAGAACAGAGGGACAGTCATTTCAAAGGAAGAATCCCATGTTCCTCCATCTTCTACACCTTACACTGGAAGGAAATGGGGAAGAGATTGTCAAATGTATGAACCGTACTCTGCCCAGACATCCGTCTCTTCGCCCTTCTATGGTGACTAATTAGGAAAAGCTAATGGGCCCATGTGAAAGCATAAGATTGGGTCAGGTATTATTTAATTTGTCCAGGTTGGCCTTTAATTAGACACCCATGGGCTTGACTGACCCAACCCAGTTGGCTTTAAAAGAGAAAATGGGTGTGCGATGGGCGTACAGTCATATCACATGTGCACACCCTTTCCCACCTTCTTTTTTCCTTTCCCTCTTCTTCTCTACTAAAAAATTCCTCCATTGTCGATTATTCAAGCTTCAAGAATTTTCATTGCTATGCATACACTTTACCCGCAGACAATAAGCGACGCAACTCTAGGGTTTTTCCCCTATGACAGTCGCATCACATCATTTCACCAACACACACTCACTTGGGTAATGCTCTTCATCTTGTGCCTTTGATCATGCCTAATGTGATTATTGCACCTAGTATTGTAGTGGGGTTTTGTTATACCTCGACATGGAAATAACATTTGGGGGGAGAACTTGGGATTTTAATTTAGGTTGGTTAGATAGGGTTTAGGAATGTGTGTAACTGTGCTTCTATGTTTAATAATTACATTTTAAGCTTGAAACTTGATTATCCCTATCCATTTTATGTGACTTATGAAAAAAATTGAATATACCCAAGTGAAATTATCTAGTACCCAGAAAGAAGGAAAGACGGAAGAACATACAGACAATCTTTCACAAAAATGGACTGTTTATCGTTCTGCCAATGGAACCCGTAAGCCTCATTTCTCTGAGCCAAAGTACGACTCAAGGGATGGACTGTCCTTTCAAAGGACGGCCGATACCCTAAACCATAAATTTATATAGTGAAGTGAAAATTCTGAAATCAATTAACGGTATATGGTACGATCCGTCCTTTGAAGATACGGACTGTTCCTTCAACCGTCATGTGCTTAATTTATGTTATTTTCAAGATGCCTCGAATCTATGCTTTAACATATTGGTGCATGATCAGAGGATTATGGGATGCAAAAGGGCTTTACCCCGAGGAGGTGAGTCCATCACATACAAAAGGTCCCGCTTAGTGGATGAGGATGAAAAGTTATACTTGCCTACAGGTAGCTCAAGAGTGGAGGTGTCACCCATTCTGTCACGACCTGAGTCTATACCCTGGACGAGACATGGTACTCTGAGTCACAAGTAACCCCAAGCCAACCTATGGTCTATCATAACACTAGTAATCTAAGTAATCTTAGCGGAAGCTTAAATAAATAAATCATTTTAGGAAAACTGAATAATATAAGCTTTTACATATGAAGCAAAACTGGAAGTCTGAATCTATGTCTGAAAGCCAACTACAACTGGTGAGTTTCTGGGACAAGCCCCCAGCTAACACTAAAGTCTACTGAATGAAAAAAATTGAAGAAAATGAATATCATCCTCGAAAGATGAGGACTCACCACTGGTGTAGCTAATAACTCCTGGAGAAAATCTGCTAACAGTGTTGAGACTGAGAACCTGCGGCTGTATCATAATATGATACAACATAGAAGGTATGCGTTAGTACTTTGAATATACTGAGTAAGTAGGATAAAACATAACACAAAGAATAAATAACTAAACTGTAATGACATGCAATGACCAACTAAAATACTGAAACTGAATAAACTTAAATATACTGAAATGGTTAAAATGACCCTATATAATGGTCATAAACATGCCCTGAATCTGAGATACTAATCTGAACTAACAGTACTAAGCTGAACTGAACTGAGTAAACAGATTTTGTTCTGAGCTGAGCTAAACTGAAATTGTACTAACTAGTGGGAGAGTCTATAATCGACATATGACCACGTGAGTTAGACGTGGAGTTCGATGTATACACCCCATCAGTAGGAACCAATATACCTTGCTAGGGTGTAAAGGCATGAAATAGGTGATAACAAGTCTGGGTCCATAAGGACAATAAAAATAACCTACAGTGTCAACGTAGTTCTAGGAACCTAGGTGCGCTGGAACCCCGGTCCGTTCGGTGATAAGTCCTACTCCCACTGGATAGTCCTTGACTGACTACTAAGCTAATAGCTCCAAAATATGGTCGAATACTAAGTCAGGAATAACTATTTTGAGGTACCCTGAAAGTTTCATCAGACCGAATTCTGTAACTAGTGTTCTAAGACTGACCAGAGCTGCTTATCTAGAAGCATCGTAACCGTGTAAAGAACCAACTGAAATATGATGTTAGGGGTTATAAGACTGGTTAGAGCTGCTTATCTAGAAGTTTCATAACCATCTAAAGAACCACTAAGATCTGTTATTTGAGTCTAATAACTTATAACTAGGAGGCAGCATTGACACTTCAAGAACTGACTGTAGTCAAACTAATCAGCTGACATTTCTGCACAATGCTGAGTATGCTAATAATATGACTGAGACTGGAATAACATACATCTGACTAAGATTTCAACATATACTAACAATATGGGAATCCAAAAACTAATAGAATCAAGCTACGGGGAAAACTAGTGCAACACATAAGATTCTAATTTTTCTAAACTGAGAAACTAGGGCTAAATCAATCCACTAGATACTAGTTTCACAAAATTTCTAGAAATTGGGAATAATAAAGCAGTTAATATCATGAGTAATATTCCACTTGAAATCTTAAAGAAATTTGTCTGAAAACTATCTACATTTCGAATCCACAGGGCTGTAACTGATAGAAGAAATAGAAAAAGGTTTTAGGGACACAAGGGAAGAACAATTCCCTTGTTGAATTCCCATATACATGGTGAAGAATTCCTGAGGAAATACTTGAGAAATTTTGAGAAGAAGTAGACGAATTCCCTAGCTCTACTTTGTGGTTCCTGACTGTTTCTACGCTTTAGACTTGAGGGAATGAGTGAAATGAAAGGGGAATGTCATTCTACCCCTTTAACTCCCTCTTAAACGAGCCAACCACAATAGGGTTTTAAGATAAAAAGGCTAGAAAGTTACAAAAATGACCCTAGAATAAAATCTGGAAAATTGCCCTACATGGGACCAACGGGTCACTCAACGAGTCATTGGTTGGGACAAGTCGTTGGTCCTACTTCCAAGGTTCTGGGTTCACTGGATTTGGCAGCAGGAGATACCATGACTTGTTGGATGAACGAACAAGTCATTGGTTCCTCCCGTGGTCACTGGATGGAAAAATCTTTGAGGCATGACGACGGGCAACATAATACCTCGTTGGTGGACTGTAATACCTCGGAAACCCAAAGATAAGACCTGGGAGTTGAAATAGAGAAAACTAAAAATTTTGCACGAAGTCATAGAATGAGTCGTTCTGTGACCCATGGTGAGGTGACCCGTGATGAGGTTCCAGGCTTGGGTTGATTTTTCGAAATCTAAGGTCCCCACGGACCTAACCGTGAGTCATGATCAGTCCCCACGACTCGTTGTGTCAGTCGTGGGCAAGGGATTGAGGAAAATGAAGGGGGCCTGACATATACCCTATAGAAGGTCCCAACGAGTCATGGTCAATCACCACGATTCGTGGGATGGGTCGTGGGCAGCAAGTAAATAATGATCTGAGGAATATGGCAGTGGACTTCATGACTCCGGTAACGACCCTTTGTCAGGGGTAACGACTATTCCAGTCCCTCGTTGGGACTGGTAGTCACTTTTTTACTACGAAGTTATTAAGGGTATTCTCGTCAATCCTATACTCTAAGGTCCTATACTACGTCTTTTTAAGCCATATTCAGGGTTTATTAAGATAGGTTAAGTCATTCTAGCCTATTATAAACCCATGCATTCAAGTTAGGGAGTTAGAGAGGATATCAAGAATACGCCCTTCCAAGTCATCTCAAATTCCTCTGGGGCAATCAAAGAAGTGTAAAAATCAACCTTCATCAGGTATATAGGGTTATGAATGAGTGAATCCGTTCATACCCATGCCCAATCACTCTTTAAATCATGAAATTTCTATATTGGTTCCATGGGGTTTTAATCCAATGCATGAAATTTCTATTTCTCTACATGGGTATG
>JACEIK010005436.1:53936-82758 GCA_018107945.1 Datura stramonium | reverse complement strand
TGTCTGCATTTTTAGAGTTAGAGTTCATTAACACTTAATTCGATTATTACCTTGGTTTAGTCCCTGTGGGATCGATACTTGGCTTACTTTAGCCATTTTACTACTTGTTTGACCACGTGCACTTGCGTGTAGGTGCGAAACAGCGCAAACACTTACGTTGTTATGTCTATATACAGAGATGTCTAATATGAGATAGACTATAGCCAGTCGAGAGCTGGATACAGTAGCGGGTGAGGGTACTAGTAGGGTGCCACCGTTAGAGATAGCCCAGCCTGAGGGCGAAAGGGAGACATCTTCCCGATCTCCCCATCATTCTCCACAGCATCAGGAACCTCCTAGGGAAACAGAAGTGCCAACACCACTTCGAGTTCTTCCTACACCTTCAGACCAGGATGTTAGGAGTGCAGTATACATGTTGGCTCAGATGATGGTTGTGAAGCGTCAGCAGATAGCACCAGTTGTTGCTGAGCTTACTAAGGGACCCGAAAGTTTGAGGTTCATGAGTTCCTTGCATTGAATCCTCCATAGTTTACGGGAATAGACTATAGAGAGGACCCTCAAAACATCATAGATTAGTTAAAGAGAATATACAGGGTCATGCATGCTTCATCTGCAGAGTCGGTTGAATTAGCAGTATTCCGGCCACGAGATATAGTGGTTCTGTGGTACGAAAGTTAGGAAAGGTCTAGAGATAGAGATGCACCTCCACCTACTTGGCCTAGTTTCTCTGAGGCCTTTATAGACCATTAGTTTCCTTGAGAGATCCGACAGGCCAAAGTAGAGAAGTTCTTCATCTGGAGAAGGGCAGGATGAGTGTCCCAGAATACGCATTGAGGTTCGATTCCTTGGCTAGATATGCGCCAGCATTTGTTGATACTATGCCCGCAAGGGTACACCGGTTTATAATGGGACTTGCACTAGAGTATATGGAGTCTTGTATTACATCCACATTGTGAGAGGACATGGATATCTCGCGAATTCATCCCTTTGCTCAGAATAAAGAAGAAACCAGACATCATTAGTATGGGGCTGAAAGGGGAGATCTAGAGCAGCGTCAGAGGGATAGACCCACCGTTTTTAGGAAGAATTTCAAGGTGGGCCCAAGCCTCACTTATCAGGTGGCCACCTAGGCCATCACCTCAGCAGCGAAAGGGCAGCAAATCAAATTTTCATGGATAGTCGGTCCCGGAGAGAGTTCACGAGCGTCAGGCTCGCAACAGCAGAGAGGCCCAGACTAGATTATACCGGCGATACCACATTGTAGCACTTGTAGTAGGCGACATTTGGGGAGATATAGATATGGTTTAACTGCTTGTTATTCTTGTGGGCAGGAAGGTCACATGATGAAAGATTTTTCGACTAAAGATTAGAGTGATTGAGACCAGCAGAGTCGGTCCTCAACAGGGTCACATTCTCCAATACCTTTTGTAGGGCACAAGTCCTCAGCTCCAACATGTAGAGGTAGAGGTAGATCAGGGGCATCTAGTTCTGGCAGTAGTTCGGATCATACTTATGCTTTAGTAGGGCAACAGGATTCTGAGTCTTCACCCGATGTTGTAACAGGTACATTAAATGTTTGCTCCCACTTTGTTTATGCTTTGATAGATACAGGCTCTACCTTGTCCTATGTTACTCCGCAAGTGGCATGAAATTTTGGTATAGTACTAGAGTTTCTCTGGCAACCATTTTCTATATCTACACCTGTTGGTGAATCTATTATTTCCAGGACAATTTATCAAGGTTATATGGTGGAGATTGTTCACTGCCAAACCTCTGCAGACCTAGTAGAGCTAAAAATGATTAATTTTGATGTAATTATGGGAATGTATTGGCTAGAGCCATGTTATGCCAACGTTGAGTGCTGAACAAAAACTGTCCGATTACACTTCCCAATGGAGATAGTGCAGGAATGGAAAGGAAATGCAGCTACGCTGAAAGGTAAGTTCATATCCTATCTCCAGGCAAGGAAGCTGATTGCGAAGGATTGTACCTATCATATTTTCAAGGAGGGATGTGCAGGCAAAATCCCCAACTCTTCAGTCTATCCGGTGGCTAGTGAATTTCCAGATGTATTTCCATATCAGCTTCCTGGCATTCCCCCAGAACAGGAAATTGACTTCTCTATTGATATGCTACTTGATACACATCCCATATCTATTCGTCTGTACAGAATGGCTCCAGTCGAGCTGAAGGAATTTAAGGATCATCTGAAAGACTTGTTAGATAAAGGCTTTATTAGGCCTAGTGCCTCACCATGGGGTGCACTAGTCTTATTCGTGAAAAAAAAATGGCTCACTACGAATTTGTATAGATTAGGAAGAGGATTAAAGTCACTATTAAGAACAAATATCCTCTTCCAAGGATAGATGATTTGTTTGATCAACTGTAGGGGGAAAAATACTTCTTAAAGATTGACTTAAGGTTTAGATACCATCAGGTACGAGTTATAGAAAAATATATTCCGAAGACAGCCTTCAAAACCAGAGATAGCCATTTTGAGTTCCTAATTATGTCCTTCGGGTTAGCCATTTTGAGTTCCTAATTATGTCCTTCGGGTTGATGAATGCCCCTGCAGTGTTTATGTCACGACCCAAACGTACACCCGGATCGTAGACACAGGACAAGGGGCCCGAGAGACCCCAAGTCTACCCATGGCATGAGAGTACATCTAATTCAATCACATGAGCGGAATACTTAATATAAAGAACGTAACCATGACATAGCATAAGGGAAAATTAGTACAAGACTTATACAATACAGCAGAATACAACTTATTCTGATAAGCCACAAAACATGAAGGGCGAATTGATGGGACAACTCCCCAAAAAATCCAACATCAAGAAACTGAAAGAAACAACAGAAGGGATGAACATACATCCCTCGAAACATGCGGACTCACCAAGAGCACTGAGAGCGAATCTGAAACTATCTACAGGTCAGGATGACCCTGAGAACTAGGACCAGTATCATGAAATGATACAACATAGAAAGTATGCGGTCAGTACGTGGAATGTACTGAGTATGCAAGGTAAGTAAAACGGACATTTAAAACATGTATAAAGTTCATAAATGATCATAAGAGTAGGACATCATGATTGTATCATAAATTATAATAACACAACATACGACTCAAGATTTTCAAAACATTCGCAACATAAACATAGTCATAGTCATATTATAAGAGCTTTTCTTAACATAACTTGAGCCAACATACATAATCATAACATGCATAAATCATGAGGAACAGTGGGAGATTCTCTTAACCGATATACCCCATATGAGCAAACATGAAACCCGACTTGTAACACTAGTCGAGAGGGTGTTCATACCTTTCCAAGTGTAGAATCATGAAAGTGTGATATCACCATGAAAAGGGCCATTTGGGCCAGGGACTAACATGAAAGGGGTCCCAACATACCTACGATGGCACGTAGTTCATGAGATCTGGGGCTTAACATGAGCCCTGAACCTACTCGGTGTTCAATACTACTCCCAAAACATATATATAGTGCTCATAATAATACATACATGAGTTCATGGGATAGTTAAATCATGATAATTATAAAAATGCTTGAATATATAAGAATTGCCATGACTTGAGGCCTGTGGGTCGGCCAAAAACATAATTCATGATTGATAAAATTTATACATACTTGTAGATCATGCATATAGCTTACATTTCATAAAAATCATAATGGGTAACATAATGAATTCATAGTTTAAAATATAATTCATGTTGGGCTCGTAAATAACATCGATGCGATAATATATCATAAATCGATTCATCATGGGGCATGCATAATTAAGCTTAATTGCTTAGAAACTCAAAATCAACAATATTATAATCAATTTAAATCTCAAAAGATGGTAAAAATCCATAGATTATGATAATATTTAAAAATCACAAAATCCATAATTAAATCATTAGATTTTATATAATCAAAAACAAAACCCCATGAGTTTTTTTTGATAATTTATATGTAAAATCATACAGTAGGAGCATGGGTGTGGAAGAATTCACCCATTGATGACCTTACAAAATACTTGGTTATCTGGTTCTTAACTTCCCTTGCTAGCCCAAGATGGAATTTAGAGGAAATGGAGAAACAACACCTTGAATCACCTTCTAACCTCCTCTCTATACTCTTGCATGCATGAATGAGGCTTAACATGGACTAATCCCCCATAAAAGACCCTATTCAGACCTTAAAATGACATAGTTTAGGCCATAGGAATTTAGGAATGATAAAAATACCCTCAAACACGTAGAAATTCATGGTTGCCAGACCCCACGAGGGACCTCACAAGTCGTTTCCATGGGGTATGACTGGTGGGTGGGATCTGTGATTTATACTACCCAAAAAAGATCAAGGGACCCCACCAGGGACCCCATAAATCATGATGGTTGACCATGACTCATGTTCACCACCCGTGGTCCCTATTGCCTCAAATCCCTAGCCATGCATTCCATCCTCGCCACGGGTGACCTCACTAGTCGTGAGGTCTGACCACGACTCGTGGTCACCCCCATGGCCTCCCAATACTCAGCCAAGCCCAGCCTGACCACGAGTCACTTCACAACTTGTTGTCCCACCTAACGAGCCACCTCACGAACCGTCGTGTGGCTTGGTGCGATTTTCAGTTTTTCTCCGTTTTGGCTCCTGGGTCTGATCCTTGGGTTCCCGGGGTATAACAATATCTCCCCTTGGGAACATTCATCCTCAAATGTTATAAACATGTAGAAAAGTCATAAACTAGCTATCTCCATATACAAATACTGATCATTTAAGCCGAAAACTGACAGAATGACTGCCTCCGAAAAGAACAACATAGCTGAAATCGATTCAGACACCACATACATATACCATATCATAAAACAAACTTGTACGCATGAACTGAACATGAAAACTAATTAGAGTTTTAGGGAAAAAACTGATACCTCAAACTGAAACTGAGTCAGTAGGGAACAAATGAGGGTATTTAGCCATCATATCTTCTTCGGCTTCCCACATAGCTCCCTCAAAATGCTAATTTCTCCATAATACTTTAACCAAAGCTACTTATTTGTTCCTTAGCTTAGGAATTTGACAATCTAATATTTCCAAGAGTATTTCTTCATAACTGAGGTTGTCTCTTACACCAACGCTGTCCACCGGGACTACTAAAACTGGATCACCCAAACACTTTTTCAAAAGTGACACATGAAACTCAGGATGAACTAAAGATAACTCCGAGGGAAAGTACAACTCATAAGCAACCTTACCAACTCTCCTCACAACCCGGTAGGGTCCAACATAGCGGGGACTGAGTTTCCCTTTCTTTACAAACCGCATGACTCCCTTCGTGGGAGACACTTTAGAAATACCCAATCATCCACCTCAAACTCAAAATATCTTCTTCTCACATTGGAATATTATTTTTGACGACTCTGAGTGGTTTTCAACCGGTCCCTTATCAACTGAACCTTCACCATCGCCTCGTGAATTGAATATGGCCCTATCATAGCTGCCTCACCAACCTCAAACCATCCGATGGGAGATCTACACCTCCGCCCATAGAGAGCCTCAAACGGTGCCATTTGGATACTGGAGTGATAGCTGTAATTATAAGCAAACTCGATTAAGGGAAAATGATCATCCCAGCTACCTTTAAAATCAATGACACAAGCCCTCAACATGTCCTCAAGAGTCTGGATTGTTCGCTCGGCTTGGCCATCCGTTTGCGGATGAAAGGCTATACTGAGCTTGACTTGAGTCCCAAGTCCCTTCTAAAAAGACCGCCAGAACTGGGAGGTAAAATGAGTACCTCGGTCTGAAATAATAGACAAGGGCACTCCATGAAGTCGAACCAACTCCCGAATATACAACTTGTCATAATCATCCGCCAAATATGTGGTCTTGACTGGTAGAAAGTGTGCAGCCTTGGTTAACCTATCCACAACAACCCAAATGGAGTCATACTGTCTCCAAATGCGGGGCAAACCTGTTATAAAGTCCATGTTGATCTCTTCCCACTTCCAAGTAGGAATGCTGATATCTTGGAGTACACCTCCCTATCTTTGATGCTCAACTTTCACTTGCTGCCAATTCGGTCACTTGGCTACAAATTCTGCAATATCCCTCTTCATGCAATTCCACCAATAAACTTCCCGCAAGTCATGAGACATCTTGGTGGAACCTGGATGGATAGCACATCCGGTACCATGTGCCTCATGTAATATCCGAACCCTCAAATTATCATTGTCCGAAACACATAGTTGACCCTGGTATCGTAGCACACCATCTCCCCCTTGGGAGAAACCTCCACATTTTGACTCCACACTACTTCTTTCATCTTCCTCAAAATTGGATCCTCATCTTGCTTAGATTTGACATCGACCACCAAGGATGATTCTAACCAATTTTGCACAATAATGTTGCCATCGGTCGAGTCAATCAATCTTGCTTAGATTTGACATCGACCACCAAGGATGATTCTAACGAATTTTGCACAATAATGTTGCCATCGGTCGAGTCAATCAATCTAACTCCCAATCTTGCAAGCCGGTGGACATCCTTCACCAACTCCTTCTTTCCCTCATCCACGTGGGACACACTCTCCATAGAGATCCTACTAAGTGCATCGGCCACCACTTTACCCTTAATCGAGTGGTAAAGAACACTCATATCGTAGTCCTTTAATAAATCCAACCACCTCCTTTGCCGAAGATTGAGATCCTTCTACGTGAACACATATTGCAAGCTCTTGTGATCCGTGAACACGTCCACGTGGATCCCATACAAGTAATGCCTCCATATCTTCAATGTTAACACCACCGTGGACAACTCGAGATCATGGGTCGGGTAATTCTTTTTGTGAACCTTTAACTGTAGAGAGGCATATGATATTACCTTCCTATGCTGCATCAACACGCATCCCAGTCCGACAATCAAAGCATCACAATATACAACAAAGCCATCCGTACCATCGGGTAAAGTCAACACTGGTGCTGAAATGAGTCGGGTCTTCAATTCCTGGAAGCTTTCCGCACAAGCCTTCGACCATTGGAACTTCACCTTCTTCTGACTCAACTTGGTCAATGGGGCTGCAATTGATGAGAAGCCCTCAACAAATCTTCGCTAGTATCCTACTGGGCCCAAGAAACTCCAAATTTCTAAAGGATTCACTGGTCTGGGCCAATTCTTTGCCGCTTCAATTTTCTGAGAATCCACCCTTATTCCCTCACTCGATACCACATGGCACAGAAATGCCACCGAGCCTAGCTAAAATTCACACTTGCTAAACTTTGAATACAACTTACGATCCTTGAGAGTCTGCAACAATATCCTCAGATGTGCGGCATGCTCCTCCTCGCTCTGGGAGTATATAAGAATGTCATCGATGAACATGATCACGAACATGTCCTGATATTGTTTGAACGCCCTGTTCATCATATCCATAAAATCTGTAGGAGCATTGGTTAATCCAAATGACATAACAACAAATTCGTAGTGACCATACTGCACCCCATGGAGACTTGCTTAGTCTAATGAGACCCTTATCCAACAAGTCCTTTAACTATTCTTTTAACTCTTTTTTGGAGCCATCCTGAAAGAAGGAACGGAGATAGGTTGCGTATCGGGTAATAGATCAATACCAAAATCAATTTCCCTCTCCGGAGGAACACCTGGCAAATCATCGGGGAAAACCTCCGGATACTCGCACACCACTGGAACTGACTAAATAGTCAGGGTCTCAGACTCTGCATCCTTAACCCTAACTAGGTGATACATGCAACCCTTAGAGATCATTTTCCTAGCTTTAGGGCATCAAATAAAGCGACCTACAGGTACCGCTAAACTACCCCTCCATTCTAAAGCTTGTTCACCCAGAAAACAGAACTCCACCGCTCGGGTTCTACAGTTAACTGAAGCATAACATGCAAACAACCAATCCATGCCCAAAATAATATCAAAATCAGTCATAGCTAATTCTACTAAGTCCGCGGAGGTGATCTTATTCAATACTGTAATGGGAAAACCTCTATATACCTGCCTAGCTACAACTGAATCACCGACTGAAGTAGACACAGAGAATGGTTCTGACAAAATTTCAGGGTTAACTCCAAAGCTACTAGCTATGTAAAGGGTCACAAAAGACAAAGTATCTCCTAGATCTAACAAAGCATAAGCATCAATATGGAATACTTGCAACATACCCGTGACCATATTTGGCTAAGCCTCCTACTCCTGGCGAGGCACTAGGGCATAAAACCTGTTTTGGTGCTGACCACCTGCTGAACTAGTGGAGGCACCCTACTGAAGGGGTCATGCTTCCAGTGCAGTAGAACTGGCTACAGGCAATCTATGATCCTGTGTCCGGGTTTTCCACACCCGAAACAAGAATCCGCGCCGACCAGGCATCTCCAGGGATGATTTTTGCCGCACTTCGCACAAACTGGAAAAGTGCACTCCACCTGCATGCTACCGTGATCCCTCGAGCCTGTAGCCCTGCTCCTCTGGTCTCCCCTGAACCTAGATGGCGTGCTGGTCGATGATGGAGCTGGAGCAATGGACCTGTGTTGGGTCGGCTAACGTGGTCCACCCCTGGACTGGCTTGAGAAACCTCGTAGTTGTCGGTCCTGGCCCTCTTAAACTCCATCTGCTGTGCATGCAATAAAATATGGGGAAAATCAATGTCCCGGTGAAGCATGGTGATCCAGCTATCCTTGTCCAAATAATCTACTACCCCATGCACAAAATATCTCACCCTAACCTGCTGATCCACCACCAACTCCGAAGCACATTTAGATAACCGGGTGAATTCCAATGCATACTCCTGGACAGACATGTTACCCTACTTCAGATTCACAAACTCGGCTGCCTTGAGCTCCCTCATCTCTCTAGGGAAAACCCGATCCATGAATGTAGTGTGAAACTCATCCCAACCTATCTGGCCTGCACCCGCCGCCTTGGCATCTCTCCATTTCTTAAACCATATATGTGTTTCTCCCTTTAGCTACTAGGAGGTCAAGTCAACGCATTCCCCATTGTTCACCCCCATAACCTGGGTGATCTTCATAATCTCCTTATTGAAATCATGTGGATCCTCATCCACCCTTGACCCTGTGAACTCCGGAGGGCTCATCCTGAAGAAATCTCTCACCCTAGGTGCCGTTGCATTCCTATTCTGAGGGAAATGCACAACCGTATGATTCTGGACTTGGGCAGTCATGGCCTGTGCCAGCATCTGAATCACTGCCCTAAACTCGGCGTGGGCAGCTGGCTTTGGTATGTGCTCCTCATGAACGGGTGGAGCTGGTTGATCCTCACCATCATGGGCACCCTCATGATTATTTCCATTATCATTTCTCCTGGCGTTTACTGACATGGAGGCATGATTCTACAAATGCGAATAGCATGAATTAGAAGAGTAAAGGACGTTCATCGCATGGCATAGATCATGAAAGAAGGGAACATTTCCTAAACGTCTAGTAGCCTCTTCGTCATAATTGTGGCCTGCTTCACAACCATGAAAAATACTCTACCTAACACAGCTTTCAGACTCCCTAGGACACATAAACCTATGGCTCTGATACCAAGTTTGTCACGACCCAAACATACACTCGGATCATAGACACGGGACAAGGAGCCCCGAGAGACCCCAAGTCGACCCAAGGCATAAGCGTACATCTAATTCAATCACATGAGCAGAAGACTTAACATAAAGAATGTAATCATGACATAGCATAAGGGAAAATCAATACAATACTTATACAATACAGCGGAATACAACTTGTAGTCTGATAAGCCTCTAAACATGAAGGGCGGATTGATGGGACAACTCCCCAACTAATCCAACATCCAGAAACTAAAAGAAACGACATAAGGGATGAAAATACAGCCCTCAAAACATGAGTACTCACCAAGAATACTAAGAGAAAATCTGAAACTATCTATAGGTAAGGATGAGCCTGAGAACTGGGACCAGTATCATGAAACAATACAGCATAAAAAGTATGCGGTCAGTACGTGAAATGTACTGAGTATGCAAGGTAAGTAAAACGGACATTTAAAACATGTATAAAGTTCATAAATGATCATAAGAGTAGGAAATCGTGCTCGTATTGTAACTTATAATATCACATCATACGGCTCAAGGTTTTCAAAACATTCGCAACATAAACATAGTCATAGTCATATTAGAAGAGCTTTGCTTAACATAACTTTAGCCATCATACATAATCATAACATGCATAAATCATGAGGAATAGTGGGAGATTCTCTTAACCGACATACCCAATATGAGAACACATGAAGCTCGACTTGTAACCTTAGTCGGGAGGGTGTTCGTACCTTGCCAAGGGTAGAACCATGAACGTGTGATATCACCATGAAAATGGCCATTTGGGCCAGGGACTAACATGAAAGGGGTCCTAACATACCTATGGTGGCACGTAGTTCATGAGATCCGAGGATTAACCTGAGCCCCGAACATACTCGGTGTTCGATACTACTCCCAAAACATATATATATATATATATAGTGCTCATAATAATACATACATGAGTTCATAGTCTAGTTAAATCATGATAATCATAAACATGCTTGAACTTGTAAGAACTAGACATGACTTAAGGCCCGTGGGTCGGCCAAAAACATAATTCATGATTGATAAAATTCATACATCCTTGTAGATCATGAATATAGCTTAAATTTCATAAAAATCATAATGGGTAACATAATGAATTCATAATTCAAATCATAATTCATGTTGGGCTCATAAAGAACATCGATGGGATAATAGATCATAAATCGATTCATCATGGGGCATGAATAATTAAACTTAATTGCTTCAAAAATCAAAATCAATAATATTATAATCAAATTAAATCTCAAAACATGTTCAAAATCCATAAATTATGATAATATTTCAAAATCACAAAATCCATAATTAAATCATTATATTTTATACAATCGAATACAAAACCCCATTAGTTTTTTTTTGATAAATTATAAGTAAAATCATAGAGTGGGAGCATGGGTGTTGAAGAATTTACCCATTGATGACCTTACTTACCTGGGATTATCTGGTTCTTAACTTCCCTTGCTAGCCCAAGAAGAAATTTAGAGTAAATGGAGAAAGAACACCTTGAATCACCTTCTAACCTCCTCTATATACTCTTGCATGCATGAATGAGGCTTAACATGGACTAATCCCCCTTCAAAGACCCTACTCAGACCTTAAAATGACATAGTTTAGGCCTTATGAATTTAAAAATTATGAAAACACCCTTACAAAAAACACAAAAATTCCTGGTTGTCAGTCCCCACGAGGGACCTAACGAGTCATTTCCATGGGGCACGACTCGTGGCTGGGATCTGTGATGTCTACTGCCCAAACAAGCTCAAGGGATCCCATGAGGGACCCGACGAATCGTGGTGGCTGACCACGACTCGTGGTTACCACCACTGGTCCCTACTGCCTCAAATCCCTAGACATGCATCCCATCCTCGCCACGGGTGACCTCACCAGTCGTGAGGTCTGGCCACGACTCAAGGTCACCCCCATGGCCTCCTAATACTCTACCAATCCCATCCTAACTACGAGTCACTTCACGACTCGTGGTCCACCTAACGAGCCACCTCACGAACCGTCCTATGACTTGGTGCGAATTTCTAGTTTTTCTCCATTTTTGCTCCCGAGTCTAATCCTTGGGTTCTCAGGGTATAACAGTTTATGGACCTTATGTATAGCATATTCAATCCATTTCAAGATTTTTTCGTAATAGTGTTTATTGATGATATCCTGGTATACTCACGTTTAGGAGTGTAGCATAGAGAATATTTGCAAACAAATCTCCCAGCCCTCAAAGACTGCAAGCTATATGCAAAATTCTCTAAATGTGAGTTCTAGTTAAAATTTATAGCTTTCTTGGACCATATTGTGTCAGATGCAGGCGTTTAAGTTGTCTCACATAAGATTGAGGCTGTAAAGACTTGGCCCAGACCCATGACTCCAACTAAAGTTCGCAACTTTCTGGGGTTGGTTGGGTACTACAAAAGGTTTGTGGAAGGATTCTCTACCATATCAGCACCATTAACAAAGTTGACTCAGAAAGCAACTATGTTCCAGTGGACTCAGGCTTGTGAGTAGAGCTTCCAGGGGTTAAAAGACAGATTAACATCCACTCCAGTATTAGCCTTGCCAGAGAGTTCAGAGGGCTATGCAGTATATTGTGATGCTTTAGGCATTGGGTTAGGAAGTGTTCTGATGTAGCATAGCAAGGTGGCTTCCTATACCTCGAGGTAGATAAGGAACTATGAGAAGAACTACCCTACCCATGATTTAGAATTACCTGTAGTTGTTCATTCTTTGAAGATTTGGTGGAATTACTTATATGGAGTTCATGTAGACATCTTCACTAATCACAAGAACCTCCAATATATTTTTAAACAGAAAGATTTGAATTTGCGACAATGTCGTTCGCTTGAGTTGCTAAAGGACTATGACATATTTTTTAAAAGAAAGACTTGAATTTGTGACAATGTTGTTGGCTTGAGTTGCTGACGGACTATGACATAGATATCTTGCATCATCCAGGGAAGGCTAACACTGTAGCCGATACCCTTAGTCACATATACATAGGCAGTCTATCGTATTTGAGGCCAGAAAAGAGAGAATTAGCTCGAGAGTTGCACTAACTGGCCAGTTTAGGAGTCTGATTAATGGACTCAGATGATAGTAGGGTCATGATCCAAAATACTATAATGTCATCTCTAGTTGTGGAGGTGAAAGAGCGACAGTACGAAGCCCCTATCCTAGTAAAGCTCGAAGGCAAGCCTCACTAGGTTTTTAGCCTTTGAGGTAACAGGAGACAAAGTTTTGAGGTTCAGAGGTCGACTATGTGTTCCGGACATAGCAGGGCTTCGCTAGCAGATTATGGAAGAGGTATATTATTCCCGTTATTCTTTTCACCCAGGTTTGACAATAATGTACCATGATTTAAAGGAGATCTATTGGTGGCATGGGATGAAGAAAGATATTGCTGAGTTTGTAGCACAGTGTCAATTTCCAGTAGGTAAAAGCCGAACTTCAAAAATCTGGCGGGCTGACTCAGGAGATAGCCATGCCTATGTGGAAATAGGAAGCAGTCAATATGGATTTTGTTATAGGTTTACCTAGGACCAGGCATAAATTTGACTCTATTTGGGTCATTGTTGAAAGGCTGACGAAATCAGCCGATTTTTTGCCAATCAAGACTACATTTTTCAGCAGAAGATTATGCTGAGTTGTACATTAAAGAGATAGTCCAACTGCATGGTGTCCCAGTACGTATCATCTCTAACAGAGGGGCACAATTCACAGCTAGATTCTAGAAGTCATTTCAGAAAGGTTTGGGGATGCAGGTTAACTTGAGTACGGCTTTTCATCCCCAGGAAGATAGTCAAGCTGAGCACACGATTTAGACACTTGAGGATATGTTATGAGCGTGCATGCTAGACTTCAGAGGAAGTTGGGATGATCACCTACCTCTTATTGAGTTTTCATGTAATAACAGTTACAATTCTACCATTAAGATGGAGCCTTATGAGACTTTCTATGGGTGGAAATGCAGATCCCCCATAGGATGGTTTGAAGTAGGTGAGTTAGGGTTGATTGGACCTGACATGATACATCAGTCAGAAAAGAAAGTTATGCTCATTAGATAACAATTATTGATAGCCCAAAGTCATCAGAAGTCGTATTACGATGTACGACATAGATACTTAAGGTTTGATATAGATGACTTGGTATTTCTGAAAGTCTCGCCTATGAAGGGAGTTATGAGATTTGGAAAGAAGGGAAAGCTTAGCCCTAGATTCATTGGGCCATACCAGATCCTCCGGAAGATAGGCCAAGTGGCTTATAAGTTGGAATTGCCTTCGGGGCTAAAATCTATTCATCTAGTCTTTCATATATCGATGTTACGCAAGTGCGTAGGAGACCCTTCTTGGGTTGTCCCAGTTGAGGATGTTCAGGTCAAAGAAGAGTTATCCTACGAGGAGACTCTAATTGCTATACTAGATCGATAGGTCCGTAGATTGAGGACCAAAGATGTAGATTTCGTTAAAGTCTTATGGAGGAACAAAAATATGGAGAAAATAGCTTGGGAAGCTAAGGACGACATGAGGTCTAGATACCCTCACTTGTTCAAGACCTTATGACGATAGCACATCGACTCAGGTAGTTACAGTTGAGGTAAAATAGTTCTCAGATGTTGTTTGTTTCTTTTGTTATTATTATTATTGGTTGCTCAATTATTTGTGTGGAGCTATGTTATATAGTTGTTGTGGAATCCTTTTAGACACCTATGTCAGACTTTTCTGCGTTCCAGGTTTTCAGATAGTCTGTATTATAGAGGAGACTATGCCGAAAGTTCTTTGGCAATACCTAAGAACTGAGTCTCTTAAGATTTAATTACATTCGAGGATGAATGTACCTAAGGGGGAATAATGTTACACCCATAAGTTTTCTTTGTCTAACCGACGTGTGCATGTACATGTTGAGAGTTCTTAGAGTACAGAACATGTGGGAG
Organism: Datura stramonium; assembly: GCA_018107945.1. Lineage (NCBI taxonomy): Eukaryota > Viridiplantae > Streptophyta > Magnoliopsida > Solanales > Solanaceae > Datura > Datura stramonium. Next base: position 68,201 of record JACEIK010005436.1, on the reverse strand, counting down.
AAGGCTCGAAGGTGAAAGCACGAGCGCATTATCAAGCAAGAAGGTGGAAGGAGATTGGGGGTAGGCGCCACGGGCGCTGCGCCGCGCACCCCTCTCCCACGCAGGGAGCGATGCATCACGCCTCTGCTCCACCGTGATGGGAGGCACGCCGTGGACTCCCCTTCTTCACCTCCCCTATATATATAAAGTTGTGAGATGTGCTAGTCACTTAATAATTTCCCAAAATATCGAACATGGCTTAGGCGATTACTTCATGAAATTTTCATCAAAATGAAGCCAAAATTACGCTGTCAAATCACGTCTAATTGCAAATTCTTCTCAGGTAACGAATCTCGGGCCTATGAGGAATATATCTACAAAGTTGAATCTTTAAAATTGGCTCAAATTGATTGATCCCTAGAGAGTAGAATTCATATAAATCATCTCTAACTGAGGAAAGTACTTCTACGGGTGATAGTAAGTATTTCTACCCTTCTAATCTATAAGAATTTGTAAGATTTTGTTGAATTGAACTCATTGTGGCTCGTTGTCATTGTGCTTTATGGGATAATGTTGCTGGCCTACTTCTTGAAAGTGAATAGCCTTGTTTCCTTGACGTATGAGCTAATATACGAAGGGGTTACGAGTTCTTAATAGAAACTAGATTGGTTGAGAAGAGTTCAGCAATTGAGGTATGTTAAGGCTAACCTCTTTCGGCAAGCTATTCTCGTCATAAAGTTGATAGGACTTGTATCTTCATAGTAGTTTGTGATTGTGTGTGTTGTGTTTAGCTACTATGAGATGAATTGAGGTTGTAGAGTAGTATCCCTTATCGGGAAGGACTATATTCAGTTTTGCCTGTCGCTTGAAGTGACATAGAGATGTCCTATTTATTTATTTTCCGTCCAGATGGGCTAGTGATATTTTGCTGCCATATCAAGGCCATAGAGGCTTGTGGTTGGCTGTTGAGCATACTTTGTTAAATTAGGTAGCATAGGGCGCAGTATGGCGATACAACTTTCTGTTTGACACCTATATATAGTAAACCTCTCCTACAGGCCGTTGACGTACCTTGATGCCTATAGAATTAGACTCTTGGTAAAGTAGCCTTACTTTTGAGTTAGTGGCACCAGGGTTGCCTAGTTATTTGGGTGGTAGGTTGTTAGATGAACTACTTACTACCAGTGACCGTATAAGCTTCATATGACTTACAGCTTGCTATATAGGTCGCTCAGGAAACCACCCTAGTTGTTAGTAATCTGATAGACTATGTGATATCCTAAGTTGGGATCTCATCAGCTGTCAAACGTGGGTCTAATGCCTCCGGCTACTCATGTAGATGCCCACGTACATGTTGCCTAGAAGGGCTAAGTTCTAGTATACCTACCTACGGGGCTACAATTTGCTCACAGGAGCTATATGATATCCGAAAAGAGTAAATTGAGGCCTGCAGAGCCATATTAAAGTCTATTTAGTTATGAACTTCCCTTATGCTGTAGTGGCATCACTAACTCTCAGTAGAATCTTATGTGCTAGGGGTGCAGTTACAGGAGCCCAGAAGGTTCAGATACAATTACAAGAGCCTAGCTCAGATGCTATTACAGGAGCTCTAAAGGCTCAGACATAGTTGTAGGAGCCCAAAAGGCTCAAATACAGTGACAGGAGCTCAAATGGATCAGACACAGTCACAGGAGCCTAGAAGGCTCGGATACAATCTTAAGAGATGAGTATGTTCAGTTGCTTGCCTGTGGGGCTATAGTGGTGCAGTTAGAACTATATAGATTGATTTATACTTTTTCGGGCTTATGGGGGCCCAGGTAGGTTTTTCAGTGTTGTTAGTACCTTCCAGGCTTATGGGGACCAGGTTAGGTTCTTGTTTGAATATTACTTGTTTTTTATAGTTCATGTTTATGAGATCGTACAGGTTAACTTCTAGACCTTATTGCTGATTACTTTCAGTTCCTCTATCAGATTCTATTTAGTTTATTATTACTATCTTACATATTCGGTACATATTATATTGACGTCCATGCATTGGGTGCTGCATACTTGCCTACAAGTCCAGACAAATAGGTTCCGAGATCTCTTTAGTAGTCGTTCAGCTTCAATAGACTGGCCAGCTCCTTTCCTCCAGAGTTGCCATTTGATTAGATGTTTTCCTGTCTTTTGGTGTATAGTTTTTTGGTAGGCTGGGGCCCTGTCCTAACCAATAACTTACTCTTTAGAGCATTACAGACTACAGTTTTGGTTAAAACATGTGTTGTTGGTTTGTGGGGCCTAATTGTGTTATTAGTTGGTGGCCTTGTGGGCTTGTATATTTGCATATGTGCATCTATATTCCTTTTGATATGATTTAGACAGCATGGAAGTTTTGTGGCCGAACAAGATGATGTTATTATTTCGACAGTTTGTTCAGTTGTTTTTACGCAGGTGTATGTTGCGGCCTTGTCGATCCAAGGTTATATTTTGAGCCATGATATAGCTAATTGTTTTCTTGATTATGTGTTGCTGTTATGCACTAGAGGTGTATGTTTCAATCTAGGGTAGCTCAGAGTCCAGTGTGGCATTAGGTGCCAATTACGCCTCCCAAGGTAGGGCATGACAAGAATTACTATTTCTTTTATTTGCAACCCCTTTTCCGAAATATTGACTACCGGTTGATTTATTCATCATTAACATATTATTTATTTCTTATTCCCTGTTTGATCTACCCCAACCTAGTTGGATTACTATATTTGACAATGTTCACTTTATACTTTATTGTTGCACCCCAGTGCACACGCAAGCATACGCGGTCGTACAAGTAGTAAAGCGACTCTTGAAGAGTCGGATGTCAAACCCAAAGGAACTAGACTATTTCAGTGAATATTCAAGTTCGAGAATTAAATTAAATTTCACAAGTGTTGGTTTTAGAGATTTTGATTGTTTAAACTAAATCTAAGTGATGATCACAAAATAATCGGGAAATAATAATGAGAAGCATCTAGAGTTAAGGCCGAACAATCATGCAATGCTACAATTCACGATGGTTCAAATATATGAAATTCAATTTTTGTCTCACAGAGTTAATATACAGTGTTCATGGTCTTTCGATCCTCTAAACACAACAAACTAATCTCACACCTACATCGTTGAAAGGGGAAGTGACGTCCTAATTCGTGAGCAATTTAACACTATGGATGTGGTTTATGGGGTTTATGCCCTTGATTATGGACTTTCGTACCTCTAAATATTTAACCTAACTTAGTTTCACAACTACTTTTACAAGCGGTGATGCGACAATTCTAAGTCTAGCTATCTTCCCGTACTACTATCCTATCTTGAAGACAAGAACTTGCTCCCTGCATTCTTTTGTTCTAACATAGGGTTACTCTTTTGATCTTTTTCCTAAGCTTAACAAATTAGTTTTAATGGTGATCAAGCATAAAAACAACAATAATTAAGAATGCAAGACAAAACAACAATGAAAACTCAAACCAAAGATGCATTCATGCAATTACATTCATATCATGTGGCCTCAACCCTAGAAGAAGGGTTTTAGCCACTCATGTTCATACAATCATTCAAAAACATCTTTGAATTAAAGTATTTACAAGAATGGATAAAAGAGAATAAAAGAAATCAAACCCTAAGTAGAAGTTCCTTCGTTCTCCTTTCGCTCCTTTCCATTCTTCCCAAAATATTTCGTGATAAATGATTTTTGAAGCTAAGGTTTTAATTTATAGTAAATGAAATTTTGAAAAATTTGGCTGGACATGGAACAGCCCTGTGCCACGCTGCCTATCCCACAACATCAGCTCCATGGCATGAAGGCATTGCGTACCTTTAGTGGAATGGGGCGTCTTGACAAGTCTTGGGCGAGGGCAGTGCCACGTTGCCTGTCGTGGAACATTGTTGGATGCGGAGTAGTAGGGGCATGACATGCCTGTTGGCGGGGATCCTGGCCGATGTGGCAAGGCGCTATCGCGCTAGCACACTTCTTGGCATAGGTCTCGCGTGCACACCATGTGTGTGACACGGTGCTCAGCGTGACACACGCCTAGTGTATCACGGTGCCTAGTGCGGGCAATGTTCCTCTTTCCATTTTCTTTCCATATTCATTCTATGTCCTTCCAAACTCCCTTCTTGATCGTGCATCATCAAATTAAGCCCCTCCTAAGCATAATTCACCTACAAAACATGGGCTAATCACTTTTGTTAGTTCATGCACACATATACATAAATTTACATGAGAAAGTAATTAAATAAATTAACAAACATGACTAAACTAAGTTATAAGTTAGCACTTGGGCATGTAAATATGCTCAAGATCACTACCCCGCACCTAAAGTCTTGTTCATCCTCGAAAAACTCTATTACATCTCATGCACACGAAGGACTCACATATGACTAATTGAAGCAAGATGACTCAAGCTAAGACTACACCGATTGTTTTAGGATGCAACTTTAAAATGAGCATGCAATCGATAACTACTGAAATCACATACTACTAAGTTAAGACTTCCTAGTCTCCAGAATCAACTCTCAAACTCAGCAAATTCATGCAAATTAACCAATCAAGACATCCGACATGAATTTTATCCTTCATCAAACATGTTCCGTTACAACAACAGAGATACCCATTTTTCACTCGCAAGTTTTCCAATTATAACATGTATGGGTATATGAATAAGAATTCAGCTCACTCTCACAAAGAATTCACATGCAACATACATTGACCCATAAGCTTGCCTTTAGTGTTATACTCTGCTAATTTAGGAATGTCTTAAAGTAAGATCAAGTAGGACTTATCAGGTTGTAATGTAAGCTAAAGGACGGGTAGATATTATTTTGGCAAGTAATAGTGACTATCTTCCCTAAGCACTTTTAATACATCACACTTTCATTACATACATCTCTTCTCTTACTTCACCTTTATTCTTTTTACTCATCACTTTTCTCTTTTTTTTCCCTATTTCTTTAAGCACACTTAGCTTATTAGTAAGGAGTACTTAAGTAACTTTTTCATTCTTTTGTACTTCTACTCCCTTCTAACACTTATGCATTTTAAACAAGCGCACCTCTAATCTTTCCTTCAACTTCCATAACTACTATTTCCCTCATTTTTTAGAATCCTCACTGCGTAACTCTTTCGTATTTTTCACTCAAGTGCTTAGGAGTTTTTGATCAAATTCAAAGCTTATTGAAAGAAGGGAATTGGCTTTTATTGTGGCTAGAAAAGAATAGGCTAAAGGCTCAATGAGGCTAACTAGGAGAATATATCAAGGGTAGGTAAGCAAGGGACAAGAATTAGGCTCATTCTAAGAAATGCCTAAATCATCTCCTACAATCGGCATCCCTTGCTTCATTTTGTATACACACCAGGAAAGTTCTAGAAACTATACAATAACATGAAATATACAAAAACCTTACTCCCAGTGCACATGCTCAATTCAAGACAAATTCGGTAGACTTCTTAACTCATCTTATCACAAGAATTCGAAATTAAGCTTTAAGCACATAAAGTCACATTCAAAAGCTTAGGTGTCTCAGAAAAAGTTATGCAACTTCTTAACAAGCTTCTCCATTAACACCACTTTCATCTCACAATCACGTATAGAACATAAAAAGAGTGTTAAGCTATCAATCAACTAAGGGTTCAAGCACAACACCTATTGACTTTTTTTTCTCAAGACGGTCGTCATCCATCTATCATCGGGAAAAATCCCTAACTATGACTAAACATCTATATACAAACAATGGAAAATTTTCATTTCTCGGTTCAAAGTGCCCCCTTTAGAAAAGAACCGAAAAGAAAAACCAAAGGGCGGGTGAATTGTGCTCAACTAACAACCTTTTTAACAAAAACATCATACCCAGCACCGCATTCACCCGAAATCACTTAGCACAAAATTTTGAAATTTCCCTCACCCCATACTTAAAAAAATTTGTTATGTCCCCAAAGCATCATTTACAATCAAAACAAGGGTGAGAGATACTTCTTGAGGCCACTAGGCCTAGTTAGAAGAATGTTTTCCTCCAATTTCGAACATGTGGGCATCAACCCCACACTTGCAATTTTTCATGCTCCTTAGCTTCCTCTTCTAAGGGTACTCAGACTTACCCTCAATATGTGCTTAAATCACCACAACAAAAACAAAAAGTGAAAATAAACAAAATACAAAACAAAATGAATAGACATTTTACCGGTGGTACTCTTGGGTTGTCTCCCAAGCAGCGCCTGATTTTACGTCGCAGCACGACATGGACTATCCTCTTTAGGATATTCTCAAATAGGTGTTCCCTTTTGGGAACCATCTTCTCCTCTTTTTGTTTTTAAGGGAACAGCCTCAACCCGATCCCTCTTTTCTTCCATCATCTTCTTCCATTTGTGCCCTCCATTAGATTTGGGCTGAAGTGTCAATATGTCCTGTACTAGTGGACCCATGGAATCTACCACCCCACACTTAGAATATGAAACCACACTGATCTTACAAATATCTCCGTAGTGTGTGGGTGGGTTGATTTCTTGATAGACTCTGAAGAGCTCTTCCTCATCATTGACTCATTTTTAGGGTACCAGCTCTCACATTGATTATTGCTCCACCAGTATCCAAGAATGGCCATTCCAGGATCAGGGTTACCTTATCATCAACCTTAAAATCAAGAATGATGAAATCAGCAGGTATAATAAATTTACCTACTTTGAGAAGATCCTCAATAATTCCCTTAGGTGCCACTGTTGACTTATCTGCCAACCGCAGCATTACTCTTGTGGGCCTTGGCTTTCCCAAACCTAGGGTGTTAAACAGAGATAGGGGCATTAAATTTACTGCCACCCCTATGTCACACTGAGCTCTTATGACTTCAGCTTCACCAATTTGTACGGGGAGGGTGAACTCCCTGGGTCCTTGAGCTTTTTTGGCATTTTTCTCATCACCTTGTAGCTGCACTCCTCAATAAGTGCCACTGTCTGGACATCCACCAGTCGTACTTTGTTGGCCACCACATTTTTTAAGTACTTTGTGTACTTTGGCATACCCTGTAAAACATCAAGTAGAGGCAAATTGATGTGAAGTTCCTTGAAATTATCAAAGAACTTCTTAAAACATTCTTCCTCCTTTCTCTTATTGAGCCTTTGTGGGAATGGTGATAGTGGTCTTTGTGTTGGATACAATGATGGTTGTGCATTGTGTTTTGCAGCACTCTAATTATCTTCTCTATCAGCCGATGGACCCTATCTGACTAGCTCTGGCTGCACCTCATTTCTCCTTTCCTTCTGTGATGCATCAGCCAATTGCTTGCCACTCCTCAGACTAATGGAATTGACCTGTTGGAGGTTTTTATATGTATTACTGGGTAACCCTCCCTGTGGTTTGGTATGTTGAGTAGCTTCCAACTGACCCACCTGCTTTTCTAGATTTCTAGTGGCCATCTGCTGATTCTTCAAGTCTGAAGCCATCCTCGCTTGATTTTCTGCCAGCTGGGTCTGAGTAGCCATGATTTTCTACAACATCTCCTCAATGTTGCTACTGTTGATTGGTCATTGTTCTTCATGTACTGCTGCTGCTGAGGCTGCTAGTAGCTCTAACTTTGATTGCCACCCCAAGAAAAATTTGGGTGACTCTGCCAGTTTTTGTTGTAGGTGTTCCCATAACTCTAATTGTTCCTTTGCACGTTACCTACAAAATTGACTGACTCTGGAATTGCCCCGCAAGAGTCTGCACTGTTCCCATTGTTTCCATATATCTCACACCAGCTAGGAGCTTGTTGAATTGTATTAACTTTTCCCTGTGTTGGTTCATACTCAGTTTGCTGAACTAATTCATCATCTGATGCTGCAGTGACGCTAACTATGCTACCAAGGAATTGACATATATCTACCTCAATCCACCCTTCCACTTTTTTTCCTGCCCCTCTGGATCATTCATTGTTCCATTCCGGATTTCCTTGAGCAATTTATTCAGTAGAGTGTACAACTCATCATACGTCTTCTCAAGTGCTTACCCACCCGATGCAGAGTCTAGCAAGATTTTAGTATGGAGGTCTAGACTCTCCAAAAAGGCATGGGCTAAAACCTCATTAGACTACTGGTGTTGGTGGGTAGTCTCTCAGCAATGACTTGAACCTCTCTTATGTCGCTGCTTGAAACTTAAAATTTTGCTTCTGAGCTTGGCAATCTTACCTGAACGGAAGAATCTGATGAGGAACTTCCTTGCTAGGTCATCCCAAGATGTAATGAAATTCAGTGGCTCTACCTTCATCCACTCTTGCCTCTCCTAATAGTGAAAATGGAAAGAGGGTAAGTCGGACATAATCGATTGACACTCCAACGGGGACAGAAGTGTCACTGATCTCTAAAAAGTTCTGTAAGTGTTGTTGTGGGTCCTCATGTGTCATTCCAGTAAATTAACCACTAGAATGTAACAACTATACCATGTTCTACTTAGGCTCAAATTTTCCTCGGGGCTCCGATTTGGGGATACTGGAGGTCACATTTGTCACTAATGGGATTGCCACTTCATGAATTGGTCGGGCTGCCATTGGCTTAGGCAAAAACTCTTCTTGCCTAACTGGTGGATTCTATTGTATATGCTCTTGTAACTGCTTCAACTTCCGCTCTAGACCTCTCTCCGGAGCAAATGCAAGTGTCGTTCAGGCTCCAATATTGGTTCCACTAGCTCCCTATTCCTTGCCAGTTCTGCAAGGACAACCTGTTACCTGCAATAGAAGAGACTAAGATCATGTTTTTCAACACTTAAGAAAAATAAAATTCACACAAAAACTAAAAATTCACTAAACGCTACCAATCCCCGGCAACGATGCTAAAATCTTTTTGCGCCCCAACACACGCGCAAGCGTACGCGGTCGTACAGGTAGTAAAGTGACTCTTGAAGAGTCAGATGTCGAACCTACAGGGACTGAACTATTACAGCAAATATTCAAGTTCGAGCGTTAAATTAAATTTCACAAGTGTTGGTTTTAGAGATTTTGATTGTTTTGACTAAATCTAAGTATTGATCACAAAATAATCGGGAAACAATAATGAGAAGCATCTAGAGTTAAGGCCTGACAATCATGCAATGCTACAATTCATAATGGTTCAAGTATATGAAATTCAATTGTTGTCTCATAAAGTTACTATGCAGTGTTTATGGTCTTTTGAGCCTCTAAACACAATAAACTAGTCTCACACCTACATCATTGAGTGGGGATGTGACATCCTAATTTGTGGGAAATTTAACACTATGGATATGGTTTACGGGGTTTATGCCCTTGATTATGGACTTTCATACCTCTAATTATTTAACCAAACTTAGTTTCACAACTACTTCAAGCGGTGATGTGATAATTCTAAGTCGGTGTCTAGCTATCTTCTCGTTTAATTAACCAAGAAAGGAAAATTAGGTATAATTACTATCCTAATCGCGAATTCTATCTTGAAGACAAGAACTTTCTCCCTGCATTCTTTCATTCTAACCTAGGATTACTCTTTTGAACTTTTTCCTAAGTTTAACAAATTCGTTTCAATGGTGATCAAGTATAAAAACAACAATAATTAAGAATGCAAGACAAAACAATAATGAAAACTCGAACCAAAGATGAATTCATGCAATTACATTCATATCATATGGCCTCAACCCTAAAAGAATGGTTTTAGCCACTGATGTTCATAAATCAATCAAAAAATCTTTGAATTAAAGTATTTACAAGAATGGATAAAAGAGAATTAAAGAAATCAAACCCTAAGTAGAAGTTCCTTCGTTCTCCCTTTGCTCCTTTCCGTTCTTCCCAAAATATTTTGTGATAAATGATTTTTGAAACTAAGGGTTCAATTTATTGTAATGCCCCAAAAATTTTAAGATCGGAACCGGGAGTTGAAACGGAGAAAACAGGATTTTCTACACTAGGTCACAAGATGAGTCGTCTAGTGACCCGTTGGGTGCACCACGCGTCCTTGAGTGACTCGTGGGAGAAGGTTGGATTTGGTTGAGTTTTGGGATTTGAGGCTGACCACAGGTGGGACCACGAGTCGTGGTTACCGCCATGATTCATTGAGTAGTCTGTGCTCAAGAGTTGGTTGAACGTTGAATATTTTCGGCAGTATCCCTAACAACTAGTCACCACGAGTTGTAGGGTACACCACAAGTCGTGGTGACCAGTGTGATGAATTCCCAGTGCAGGCAATTTGAGCAGACCACGAGTCGTGGTGATGGGGCACGAGTTGTCTAGTCCCTCTTTGGGACTGGCAGCATGTTTTCCCTGAAAATTTATTAAAGGATTTTCCGTAATTCCTAAGGCCTAAACTACGTCATTTTAATCTCAGAATAGAGTGTTTTAAGAGGGGTAAGTTCATTCTAGGCCTATTTACTTCCATGCATGCAAGTCTAAAAGCTCCTAAAGGTGATCAATCCTAAATTTCTCAAGTTCTTCCCCAAATTCTCATTGGGCAATCAAGGAAGTTGTGAAATTAGATTTCTACAGGTGTGTAGGGTTATGAATGGGGGTAATTTTCCACACCCATTCCCAATCCCCTCTCAATTCATGAAAATTCTAGTTGATGAATCTATGGGGTTTTTACCCAACGTGTGAATTCTCTTAGTTTCTATCATGGGTACGATCTAAGCTTGTTTCTAATGTTGAATTATTATTGATGGGAGTATTTTACAATGTTTTCAATCATAAATTATGTTTTCAAGTTATATAAACTATGATGCCCATCCATGAAATTTCATGAAAGTTGAGATCTATGAAATATGTACCCAAGCATGATTAGATGTATATGAAGAAAGTATAATTTCAAATTACCCATGTCTATATTCATGTTTTCAAATGATCAAGTCTATGTCAATCATGTTTAGGTATTAGGAAAGCCCATATGATCACGTATGTTTCATGATTTATGTAAATTTCATGTTATTAGCCTACACATGGATTTTGGAGTCTAGACTCCCACTCTTTTTCATCTTGTGGTATGGTTTGATCCTACGGCTCCTCATGTAATGATTTCAGATTACGCATCTATGTCATGATGTTGCTTCGTCACTAGACGATGGTTCAGCTTCATTAAAAAATGATGGAGAGCATATGCATGCTTTTTGGGAGTAGTATCTAGCATCGAGTAGGCAAAGGGTCAGTCAACCCTATGCCTCAGAACTACATGCCAACGTAGGTATGTTCAGATTATTTGGAACCTCCTTTGTTAGTTTCCCCTGCCCCCAAGGGGCCTTCAGCTTGATATCGATATCATGGTAGCTTCCTTAGTCCTAGCGAGGTTTTGGACGGCTTTTCCCACTTGAATGTGATAGTCGGGACCATGTAAGCTCTATCGTGTTAATGTCGGTTATATGATGAGTCTCCCATTTTTTCTCATGATTTCAATTATGCATGTTCATCAATCATGATATTATGTTTTCAGTAGGTTTGACCCAATGTTCAGTTTTACTTATGATTATTAATTTTTAGATTTGGGTCATTCGATTCAGCTATGATCTTCAGTTATGTTCAGATCATGATTTCAGAAAATAGCATGCAAGCCCTACTCTCAAAATCTTATCTTGATTATATTTTATGATATGCATAAATTATGATTTTACTTAGCGGTTTTACTTACCTTACATAAGTATATTCCACGTACTGACCGCATATGTTATACTGATCATTTCATGATACAAGCTTGGATATTCAGGTTCAGTTTCGTCATTAGCTAGATCTGGTGCATTAGCACTTATTAGCCAAAGTTGGTGAGTCCTCATCTTTCGAGGGCCCTTCTTTTCAATTGTATCTAGTACTTTTAATTTCAGACTTTAGTGAGTTAGTTGGGGTCTTGTCCCATCAACTCGTCAGTAGTAGAGACTTTTTAGACATGGTGCGTATTCAGTATTCAGTTTAGGACTTAGGTTATATTTTCTGATGTTATGAGATTATCAGACTTCCTCTATGTTAATTATGTTGATCTTTCTCTTTATTATAATTGAGTTAGATGTCATGTTCATGCCATGAGTTGACTTCGAGCCTCTCGGGGTTCTTTGTCCCAGGTCTTGATCCGGGCCTATGTTCGGATCATGAAAAACTTGGTATTAGAGCATTAGGTTTTGAAGTGTCCTAGGGTGTCTAAAAGGCTTGTTAAGTAGACTCTTTTTCATGGGTGTGAAGCGCTCCACACTTATGATGAAGAGGCTACGAGACGTTTAGGAAATGTTCCCTTTTTTCATGATCTAAGTCGTGGGATGAAATGTCTCTCTATCCTTATAACTCGTGTTATATGCATTTGTAGAATCATGCCTCCTCGCTAAGTTAGCGCAAGAAGAAATGGGAATAGAAATGGCCATGAGGATGGCAATGTAGATGAGCACCAACAGGCCCGACCAGCCCATGAGGAGCATGTACCCGAGTCAGTTGCCCATGCTGAGTTCAGTGCAGCCATACATATGCTAGCTAGCTCAAGCCTTGACCGCTCAGGTCAATCAACAGGCAGTAGCGCATGCCCCTCAGAACGGGAATGCGGAAGCTGAAAGAGCCAGAGATTTTCTGACGATGAACCCTCCGAAATTTCTTTGGTCAAGGGAGGACAAAGATCCACATGAGTTTATTGATGAGGTTCTGAAGATCGCCCAGATCATGGGGGTGACCGTAGAGGAGTGCGCCTACCTAGCCTTGTATCAGTTGAAAGGGGTTGCGCACATCTAGTTCAAGCAATGGAAGGATAGTAGGGAAGTTGGAGCAGGCCCTATTGGTTTGGATAAGTTTCACGCTGCATTTCTGGATCAGTTCTTCCCTCGTGAATGAGGGAGATTAAAGCAGCCAAGTTTGTGAACCTAAAGCAAGGAATAATGGCAGTTCAGGAGTATGCCTTGGAGTTCACTCGCTTGTCCAAGTATTCACCTGAGATGGTGTCAGATCAGAGAGCCCGAGTGAGTCAGTTCGTACATGGCATAGCAGACTACTTGGTCAGAGATTGCCGGACTGTGATTTTTCTTCAGGACATTGACTTTGCTCGAATATTCCTGTACACCCAGAAGATTGAGGAGGTGTAGATAAGTGAGTGGAAGAGAGAGGCCAAGAGGGCCAGGACCGATAGCTTCGGATTCTCCCAACAGAGACCTAGTGGGCACCGTCAGCAGTCCCACCAGATATCTTCATCCCCAGCACCTTCAGCTATGAGTGTTCCATCTAGATCCAGGAATTATTAGAGGGGACGAGCGTCAAGCTCTAGAGGTCAGGGTAGCAGACCCGCAGAGACCAGCACTCCAAAGTGTAGCAGATGTGGCTGGAGAAATGTGGGTCAGTGCTTAGTAGGTTCAGGTGCTTGTTTCGGGTGTAGAAAGCCTGGACATATGCTTAGGGATTGCCTAGCAGCCAGACAGGGTCATGATAGGGGTCGAGGACCAACCTCCAGTTCAGCAGCTCCACCAGTACGCCCAGCCCAGTAGGGGGCATCTACTAGTGCAGGTGGTGGTCAGCATCCAAATAGATTCTATGCCCTAGCATCCCGTTAGGTGTAGGAGGTCTCCCCAGATATAGTCACTGGTATGTTACGAGTATTCCACCTTGATGTATATGATTGTTAGATCCAGGGGCTACTTTATCTTTTATGACACCCTATGTTTCTATTAGTTTCGGAGTCAGTACCGAAATCCTATCAGAACCCTTCTCAGTCTCTACTCCAATCAGAGATTCAGTTATAGCTCGATGGGTATATATAAATTTCCCAATCATAGTCCTTCAGAAAGTCACCTCAGCAGATTTAGTAGAGTTAGCCATGAACGATTTTGATGTTATCCTCGACATGGATTGGCTATATGCATGCTATGCCTCAGTCAATTATAGAACCCGTGTGATGTCTCCCAAATTACACCTCGTAATTGAGATATAAAGCGGTCGATGTCAAATATAGAACCCAACAAAGTTGGGGTCGATCCCGCAGGGAATATGGAAAAACTTGAGTTAATGTGATTAGCTATTACTATCGGCTTACTTATTTCCTAGGGGGGAAATAATTGAAAAAACAAAATAACGAACAAGAGTAAAGACTAGTAGATGTTTAAATCAATTTTGGTTGCATTCAATCAACAAATTGACTAGGATTGTGTTCTCCATAACTTCATAAACACAAGGCTTTTACACTAGTGATCTATTTCGGTGTTTAGCATGAAATATTGGTAAGTTAAGTTTACCTAAATGGCTTGTTCCCTATCTAGATGATTATTGTTACACCCCGTAAATTCACGACATGTAGATGGCCTATTCGCATGTTGGTTAAGAGTTTTTGAATGCCATACATGCTAGGAAAAGGCCCGGGGAAAG